>PVIH01031925.1:0-10241 GCA_004025045.1 Sigmodon hispidus | reverse complement strand
CCCTCCCTCCCTCCTTCCCTCCCTCCCTCCTTCCCTCCTTCTTTCTTCTTTTCCCTCTCTTTCTCTTCCTAACTTCCTTCTTCATTTCTTTCTGTTCTATGTTCCCCCCACCCCCAAGCATATCTCCTGTATCTCAGGCTGTCCTCAGACTCCCTATGTAGCCAAGGATGCCCCTGAACTTCTGATTTTTCTGTCTTCACCATCCAAGTGCTATGGTCACAGACATGTGCTACCATGCTGGTTTATGCGCTGCTGGAGCATGGGACACCAGGCTGGTCCTTTGTAAGAACAGTACATACTCTTAATTGCTTGTCCATCTCTCCAGCTCTATAAAAATTCTTCCCTCCCTCCCTCCCTTCCTTCCTTCATTTTTCCTATTTCCCCTCTCTTTCTTTCTGCAAAACTCGGGCTTGAGCACAAGACTTTGTACATACTAGACTAGTAAGCACTCCCCCAGCCTTTTTTATAATTTGCATTTTGAGGCAAGGTATCACTAAGTTGCCCACTTTAGCCTTCATTCTATAGCTGAGGTTGGATATTTAGCTCCTTTACCGCAACTTCCAAACTACCTAGAGTTATAGGCATGTGCCACCATGCTTGACCTTGATGTTACACACACACACACACACACACACACACACACACACACACACACACACACGCACTTGTGCATGTGCATGACTGGGTGTGTGTGAGTGCATGCTACTATGAGCAAGTAGAGGCTAGAGACAACTATCGGGAATTGCTTCTCTTTTCTCACCACATGGGTTCCAAGGATCAACCTCTGGCTATCAGGTTTCATGGCAACTCTGTGGGCTGAACCATCTAACTAATCCTCAATACAACACATTTGATGCAACCAATGCCTCATGAATCAAGTACATACGAGTAGGGGGTCCCGTGTTTAATTCAATTTGGTTCTGACACTGTCTACTTGCAGATAACATCTGGTTCCACAGGTTAAGGACACAGCCATATGGGACTAATCCGTTGAAAACTCAAAGTCTCAGGCTCTCAGTTTTCCCAGCTGTAGAAGGGGGACAATACTAACATTGTCTATTTCACAGAATGGTGATGATGACCAGAAAGATCAACAATTAAGTTACTCAGAGTGAGCACCAGCTGGCGGATGGAAGGAGTCCTCTGAAGTGCTGTTTTCTGGGCATGACATGGCCTCTGAACTCATGAACTCACAGAAGCTACACTTACCTGTACTCGACTGCACTCAGAAACATGTCATCATCGATAAGCGAGGGACTCATAGGGCCGGCCCTACCCTCCCCAAGCAGCTATTGGCTGTTGATGATTGCTGGAAGAATGGAAGAATGGAGTCTTTTTTTTTTTTTTTCTAGAAGTGTTGCCATAGTTTAGCATATAACCCCCACCTATGCTTATGCAAGCGACCCTAATTAATGCAGTGAGCCACACACACAAAAGGAAAGAGGTATGAAAGTAGGTCAGGGCATTCAAAGGGAGAGAGGGGAATAGAGGGGGGTGAGGATGTGGAATGGTCAAAGAATTAAAAAAATAAAAATTTAAAGTCATTAAAAACTAATTATTTGAGCCAGGTGGTGGTGGCACACAACTTTAATCCGAGTACTCGGGAGGCAGAAGCAGGCAGATCTCAGTGAGGTTGAGGCCAGTCTGGTCTACAGAGTGAGTTCCAGGACAGCCAGGGCAATACAGAGAAACCCTGTCTCAAACAACAACAACAATCCTTATTGTTGACAGTGATGTCTGGTATGTAGTCTGATCTCAGGAGGTTAGTACCTGCACTTCAGATTTGTCTGCTATAAATCAGGTTTCCTGTGAGCCTTCTTTTTATTTAGCTACTTTTGTTAGATCATCAGCTCCCAGGTCTCAGGAAAACACCTTTCTTACATTTCTTGGTTATTAATAGAATGTTATAAAGGCTATGGATGATCTAGGACTGGTGTTGCTGAAGGACTTTGTCTTAGTTAAGGTTTCTATTTCTGTGAAGAGACATCATGATCACGGCAACTCTTATAAAGGAAAGCATTTAATTGAGGTGGCTTACAGTTCAGAGGTTTAGTTCATTAACATCTTGACAGAACATGGCAGCATGCAGGTAGATGTGGTTCTGGATAAAGGGCTACATCTTGATTCTGAAGGCAACAGGTAGTGAACTGTATCACTGGGTGTAATTTGAGCATATATGAGACCTCAAAGCCCATTCCCACATGGACACACTACCTCCAATGAGGCCACATCTCCATAGTGCCACTTCCTATGAGCTTATGGGGGCCAATTCAAACTACCACAGAGTCTAAGGCAGGATAATCACAAGCTTGAGGCCAGCCTGTGCTACAGTCCAAGTTCAAGGCTAGCCTGGGATACATAGCAAGACCTTGTCTCAAAATACAAACAAACAACAAAGAAATAAAAAGTAAACCAACATAGGACTGAGGAGATGACTCAGGGTTAAAGAGTTGGCCACACAAGTGTGAGGGTCTGAGTTCAGATTTCCAGAACCAAGTAAAACTGGGTGTGATGATGTGTGTCTGTAATCGTAGAGATCCCATAGTAAGATGGGGAAACAGGAGAACCCTTGGAAGACCAGCGATGGCAGTAAGCATCAGTGATCATTTCAGGCCAGGTGTGAGGTGAAGGTTGACACCTAAGTTTATTCTTCAACCTCCATATTCAACCTGGAGGGAGGATCTTTAAGATTCAGAAAGTCAATGGCTCACGAGAATCAGTCCCCGAAACTTACCAGATGACAAGGCCCCTCCCTGCAGAGGTTATACAAATGGCAGGAAGGACTGCTGTGGAGTGGATTGCAGCTTTTGTGAGTCAGCACTCAGGCCAGGGTGGAGTGACGTAGCTGCCTTTGAGTAGTACATGTTGCTGTAAGTAGAGCAGTAAACCTATTGGTTTGTCAAGTTGAGCTTTGGTGGTATTGTTACTTTGATCTGTGGTTGTTCTCTATCTGGGGTGAGGAGATATTTGATCATGTCTCCCCAGGAAAAGTGTCAGATAACAGGGATGCCCCACCTTCCTGGCACACTGATGTGTTTGCCAGTCTGGAAACTCTTTGAACCTCACGGTTCAATATTTTTATAGAGTTGTTTCCACATAGCATGATTGATTATTAACTTCACTTTCAACCCTTCTCTTGTTTGGAGCTTGAAACCTAATCAATAGCTCACTTTTCCTTGTGACCAACTCTTGACACAGTCAGGAAATTCAGAGCCATATAGGAAATCCTTAGGTCTTTGGAGCTCTGTGTTAGGATTTGGGGCCAAAGACCATGTGTTAGAACAAAAGTTGCTTAGGGGCCAGGGACATGGCTTATTTAGTAGAGTTATTGTCTAGCATTGATGAAGCCTTGGTTTTCATCTCATACCTGCATAACCCAGGTGTGGTAGTAGTTCAAGACCATCATCCAACACTGATGAGGCAGAGGTTGGAAGATCAAGCTCTTCTTTAATTTTACAGGTTTTTTTTTGGGGGGGGTGGGGTTGTTTGTGTGTGTGTTCAGGCCAGCCAGGGTGCAAAGTGAGATCTTATTTAAGACAACCAAAGACTTCTTTAAAAAAGCAAAGAGGACTAGGGATAGAGTAGTGGTAGAGTGCTTGCCTAGTATCTCTGAAATAAAGCCGTGGGTTCAATTCCTATTACCACCCAAACAACAACACAGCAACAGAAACACACACAGGAAACAAAATCTGATGTAGAAAGCACCCTTGGTGGTTTGGAGTCTGGCTTCAGAATGCACAGTCAGGAAACACAAACATACTCACTCACTCAAAAACAAACAAATCCAAACCAAAACCAAACCCAAAACTTCAGGCCCTAGCCTGTACAATATATGGTGATCCCAGCAGGCTCCCATACATTCTCCAAACCTCAGTGTCTATGTGATAAAACTGCTTTCCTGGGCTAGGCTTGCTGGGGGCCAGGTATACTAGTATTTGAGAAGTACCCTAGCTGCAGAGAGTTTGTTATTGTGATGCATATTCCAGACTCTGAATCAGAGCCAGGCATAGTGACTGACAGTATAGTTGCCAGTGCAGCTGCTGGATCCTGGCCATGTTGTTTAACTTCTCTATCAAATGGGGATTCTGTGGATACCAGTCTATTCTCCAGCCTTTCAAGACAAAGAGTAATCAAGCAAACATCTGAGAAAGCATCAGGGCCCTAAGAGGCTGTCACTGCCAGCCTAGTTTGGGGTTTGTGCCAAATGTAGAGGTGTGATGGTCCCTTGATGCGCTCTCTTCCTTATGCCCTGTGATAAAGAAGCTTATGGCCAAAGGGGTTACATAAGACCAACTTGAATCCTCCAGCTTCCCCAGGCAGAATGTATGTGTGTGCATATGTGTATATTTGGTGTGTATGTGTGTGTGTGTGTGTGTGTGATGTGGTGTGTGTGTGTGTCTTTTTGTAGGAAGAGATAGCATTTACTTATTTGAGAACAGATAGGGGCAGATTTTATCCCTGGGTACTTTGTTTTCTTCAGTTTCAATTGGAAAGTATCTTTAGAACCATAGCCCAGGCTCTGGGGAATGAATCTGGTAGTCAAGATGTGGGGGACAAGGCTTCCCATTTTGGTTGTCTTAGGGATGAACCGCACACTCATCCTCATCAATTATTCCCATGTCCTACCAACATCCTTGTCGAGGCATAGCACAGTCTGGAAGTTTAAGCTTGAGGCAGACAAGGAGCAGTGAATGCCCGGGGTGCCTCCTGCTGACCCTCAGGGATAACGCTGAGACTTCTAGTTGAGTCTAGAAGAGACTGAGGTATTGCCTGCCACCCCAGACTTGCATAGGCTGTTTTCGTCTGAGGTCTTAGTGTAATGTTCCACTCTTCCTGAGTTTTAGGGTTCAACATGGTCAGCCATTGCCCCCAAGATCAGTTTTAGCCAGTTCCAGAATCTCCACTTTCAGATGTCATGGGAATTCTAGGTGCATTGAGTTTCCCTTTGCTAGAGCAGCAGTAATTGTCTGGTTAGCCACAGGGCTGGGTTTGCTGGCCCTGGCTGGCCCTGAGCTCCTGCTATACTCACCACAGCCGGCTGGTATTTCCCTGGGCTTGGTCTTCTATGGCCCAGGTGCCTCTCCCTCCCCCCTCTGTCATTGTGTTTGTGTATGAGAGAGATGCACACACACACACACACACACAGATACAGACAGATATACATTCACTAAGAACAAACAAAAAAGAAACAGTAAAGGGATCAAAGATTTGCCTTGAAAAATCCAACAAGCAGGTCAGGCAGGTAACATCTGGCTCCAGAGCCCTAAAGTGGCTCAGAGGAAGCCTAGGTGACTGGTGTTATAACCAATGCCCCCTCCCCCCCAAAGACCCTTACATCTTCAAATTGATGCCAGAATGTATGGAGATACAAACAGAACACCCAGCTAGCACAGAAAAAGAGCCAGGAGAGGCCTCAGAGATCTTTCCGATGGCTTCCACTGTACTTCCTGTATCTGGCTCTCTCCAAGAGGACCCTGTGTACAGAAGACAAGCCCTTCTTTATCTGAGCTCTTCTAAAGTGCCTTCATGGTCCTGGCAGCAGGACAGGAAGCCAACGGGCCTCAATGGCAGGACATCCCCGGCTGACTCCACAAAGGGTTATCTGTGTTTACTTTTTTTCTCTGTGGGTGGTGCTGTGTCTGTTTCATCTCATTTACATGCCTGTGGAGTGATTTGCTCTTACTTTTGAGAGAAAGCTATTTCAGTCTCTGCCTCTGGTTCTGGGAAATCTTTCCTTTCTGAGGAGCACGGCTCAGACATATGCTGTTATTGACACCTCCTGGCAAACAGTGGTATTACAGGCAAAGACTGACGCCCTCTCTCCATCCCAGGTGTCCATCCAGGAACGCTGGCCATCCATCCACTCTCACTGAAAATCAAGTGCTGGTAGTGAGGAGCCACAAATAGCAGTAAATATAGGATAATTTCTACAGGAGATTTTTTTTCTTAAATAAAGGAAAAAACAACTTGAGAAAACAGAAGACCAAATAGTCCATAGATTCGTATCAGTTACCTATATGATGAAGGTCTCTCAGGCCGATCATGCTCATCCCATTCTGACTTTATTTTTCCATATGTTTTACTTAATAATTTTTCCCCTGCCCTACATTAGAGTACCATTAAGGTAGGGGCTTTTTCCCCTCTCTGTTTGCTTATTACTGATTGCTTAGGATCTGTCTAAAAGGAGCCTTAACTGCCACAGGAATGAGGTAAAATGTCCAAAGGATGTGTTCCCTAGAAAAGACCCGGGCTGAGAAAGTATAGAAGATACAGTCAGGCACCATGATATGAGGGAGAAGTTAAGACATGTAGTCTAATGGTTGCCTGATTTTTCTCTTCCTTTTCTTGAGACAAAGTCTCGTGTAGCCTAGGCTAATATCAAACATATTAAAGGGCTGAAGATACTAAGTTCTATGCAGTGCTCAGGTTTGAACCCAGGACCTCATGCGTGTTAGGCAAGTAATTTACCAGCTAAGTTACACTCCTTGATCTAGTGTTCTGTCTTGACATCCTCAGAGAGTGCCTTAGTTGGCCCACCCAGTTGGTCCCCATGGCACCTCATGACCTCCACAGATGCTTTGTCTTGGTCCGTCTGAGGGGAGAGGCCATTGATCTTGCATTCATAGCAGGCTTCAGGTAAGAATGACTCTGCCTCATCTGGAGTTGCCTGAGATCCAGAGTTGAACCAAGGGCTGGAGATGCAATGTTTGAGCCAGATGGTATGGGGGAAACTTTCCGAAGCAGGCTTGTGGCACCTCACCGCCATCTCCCATTATCCCTCATTTGGAGCCATAGGCACAGACACTATCATGCAAATGTGGTGTGTGTGTGTGTGTGTGTGTATTGACATGGCTGTGTATGCACATGCATGAACACCTACAGGAGGGATGTGTGTATCCCTTGGCTTACCTGAGCATTGGTATGAATATAAGAATATAAGAATAGGATGACATATGTGCAATGGAATAGAAGAATGTGTCTGTGTATATCCAGAAACATGTACATCTGGGAGCCTACCTGTATATATATATAGAAGATGGTATGCACATACACTTGTGCCCACTGGAATGCATTAATCTATGTGAGTGTGCTTGCAATGTGAGTATAGAAAGCCCCCCTTGTGCACAAGCACAGTCAACCCTCTGTTCTGTAGCCTCATATTCAACTAGGTATCTAAGGATTGAAGATAATTACAGTGTTGTGATCTTTTATTTAGTTAGGCCTGTTTTATTTACCTCCCTACTGAACATTTAGAGACCTTTTTTGTTAATATTTCCTTAATAAAATAGTGCAACTGTTATATATACTGATTTATAATGTATCAGGTGTTATAAATTATGTAGACATGATTATTTTCAAGACAGGGTCTCAAGTAATGCAGGCTAACCTAGAACTTGTTATTAAGAGGTTGACCTTAAATTCCTGGTCCTTTTGCTTGTACCTCACAAGTGCTGGGATTACAGACATGTGCCACCATGAATGGTGACTGCAATGCTAACCAAACTAATGTTTGATAACCCAGGACATTGTATATAGTAGTCAAACATTCTACCCACTGAGTGACATCCCTCGCCTGTGATGATTTAGAGTTTATGGAGAAATGTGTGTAGATTCTGTACAAATATCATGTCATTTTATGTAGGGGACTAGAGCCTCCTTGCCTTTGGATATCCCTGAGAAGGAGGTGAGGTTATCATATAGCAACTTCCATGTGTTGACGAAGCATTCTGTTCTTGAGGAAAGTTTCATAAGACACAAGAAATAACTCTTAAGTTTCAGGAGGTTCCTAAAACTTACCATTCATTCTATGTCTCTATGGCAGGCATTGTTAAATCTTTCTACTCTGCCTGTGGCAGACATTGCTAATCAATCACACATTTTTTTTTCTGTTGCATACTTTGTAGACATTGTTAATCAACCCCAGTCTTTTGGTGCTGCACTTTTTCCAGGTAGTCAGGCCACCACTCTGTAACAAATGGACTTGAACACTATGCCATGTTTGTTCAGCAGTCCAATGACTTCACAGTGGTCATTTTTTTTTTTTTTAGGCTGGCACATCTGACTTATAGATAGACCAGCTTGTCACAACATCCTCAGGGGAAATCATTCCTACTTGTCTGCTCTGGAAAGATTCTGGTGGGTGCTTGGCTTCCTCCTAGCCTTTGCCACTCAACCACACACTGGGCCCACTGGGCATGCTGGGTGAAGCCTTGCTGCAACAGTAGCCCCCAAGCTCATTTAGACAGCCAACCTGGAAGCGGTGGGGCTTGTCACTTTTGTTTACATCTGAGACACAGAGAAGGAAAAAGAAGGAGAGAAGTTTGGTGGGTGGTTCTTGGGATCATCCCCCAGACTAAGAACCCTCTCAAACTCTGCTTCACCTTCATAACTGTGGCCAGAGCTGACAAGGAAGAAGCCTTTGTTACACCCACAGAAGGAGCTGCTGGGGGGATTTTGGCAGTGTCTATGGGTGCCACATAGGCCAGGTTGGGCCCAATACTCATCATTACCTACAGAGGACAGAGAATGGGCATGGATGCTTGGTGGTCAGAGGGTAAATATGAAGGGCTATCATGTTGTTGCTGACACTACACTGTGTGACTTCAGAGGAGTTGCTCCCCGTCTCTGTGCTTTTTTCTTTTTCTGTGAAATGAGATACAAATAGTTCCTAGTTCACACAATTGCAGCTAGCATTTGTGGTACTGCATGTAAAGAAAGTGCTTTGCTTGAAATTCAAAGCTATGTAACCCAGAGTTATTGACCTCCTCAGGCTCCCCAGTCACAACAGAGAAAGTAGTTACTTGTTTTTGCATTTTTAGCATGAGAATTCAGTGGATTTTATCCATGAGAGAGTTTAGCACAGTTTCTGCTGTGAGAGTCAAACATTAAAAAAACTAGGCTGAGGATGTGGCTTAGTGGTAGCATGCTCTCCTAACATCCCAATACTGTGTTTTAAAAGTTAGCAAACCCTTGTGCAGTCAGATATGCTTGCACAGGCCCATAATCTCAGTTACTTAGGGGCCTGAGGCAGGAAGATGACACAGTTAAAGCCATCTGGGTCTATTTAATGAGACCCTGTCTCAAAATAAAAGGCAAAATGAAGGGCCGGGCAGCTAGCTCAATCAGTTAAGTGTTTGTTTTTTTTTTTGTTTTTGTTTTTGTTTTTTTTTTGTGCAAGCATGAGGAGCTGAGTTCAGTCTTCAGAACCACATGTGGTGTCTGTCAAACACAGAGACAGGTGGTCCCAGTTCCTAATGAGAAATGCTGTTTCAAAAATATAAAGTGAGGGGTGGAGCTGGAGAAATGGCTCAGTGGTTAAGAGTAATTTTGACTGCTTTTCCAGAGGACCCTTGTTCGATTTTGCAAGCCCACATGGCGAATAACAACAGCCTGTAACTTCAGTCCCAGGGTACTTCCTGCTTGTGTCCCCTGCAAGCGCTGCATGTATGTGATACATACATATATACATACATGCATGCATACATACATACATACAGGCAAAACTTCCGTACTCATAATATAAAATAAATAAAATCTCAGATCTGGTGGTTGTGGCACAAGCCTTTAATCCCTGCACTTACAAAGCAGAGGCAAATGGATCTTTGTGAGTTCAAGACCAGCCTGGTCTACAGAGCAAGTTCTAAGATAGCCAGGGCTACCCTGTCTCAAAACAAACAAACAAACCAAAACAAAGTAAAATCTCAAGCAAAATGAAACAGAAACCCTAAGAATGTGTGTGTGTGTGTGTGTGTGTGTGTGTGTGTGTGTGTGTGTGAAGGCCAGAGATTGGCATCAGGTATCTTGCTCAATCACTCCACTTTTTTTTTTTTTTGATAGTTTCTCACTAAATTGGAGCTTATTTATTTGACTGAACTGTTGGAGACTTTTAAGTGCTACTTTTGTTTATGTTGCATTTCTTTAACTCTGTGAAGCTGTGTTAATATGCCTGTCTAAAACACCTGATGATCTAATAAAGAGCTGCAAGGCAGGAGAAAGGAAAGATGGGGCTGGCAGGCAGAGAGAATAAATAAAAGGAGAAACCTGGGGAAGAGAAAGAGCAAGAGAACAAGGAGAGGAGGATGCTAGGGGCCAGCCACACAGCCTCCCAGCCTCCCAGCCTCCCAGCCTCCCAGCCTCCCAGCCTCACAGCCACACAGCCACACAGCCACACAGCCTCACAGCCACACAGCCTCCCAGCCTCCCAGCCTCACAGCCTCACAGCCACACAGCCACACAGCCTC
>PVIH01031924.1:0-10242 GCA_004025045.1 Sigmodon hispidus | reverse complement strand
GATCTCCTGAAGCTGGGAAGCTTGTGCAAAGCCAAGGACACTGTCAATAGGACAAAACGACAGCCTACAGAATGGGAAAAGATTTTCACCAACCCTACAAGTGATAGAGGACTGATCTCTAAGGCATATAAAGAGCTCAAGAATTTAGAGCCCAAAACCTTGACTAACCCTATCAAAAAATGGGGTACAGATCTAAAAAGGGAATTCTCAGCAGAGGAACTACGAATGGCTGAAAGGCACCTGAAAAAGTGCTCTTCATCTTTAGCCATCAGAGAAATGCAAATCAAAACAACTTGAGATACCACCTAACACCTGTTAGATTGGCTAAGATAAAAGGCACAGATGACAGCCTATGTTGGAGAGGATGCGGAGCAAGGGGAACACTCCTCTATTGTTGGTGGGAGTGTAAGCTTGTTCAGCCACTTTGGAATACAATATGGTGGTTTCTCAGAAAATTGAGAATCAATCTCCCCAAGGACCCTGCAATACCACTTCTGGGTATATACCCTAAAGAGGCACATTCACACTCCAAAGGTATTAGCTCAACTATGTTCATAGCAGCATTATTTGTAATAGCAAGAACCTGTAAACAACCTATATGTCCCTCAACTGAAGAATGGATTAACAAACTGTGGTACATCTACACAATGGAATACTACTCAGCAGTAAGAAAAAATGATATCCTAAAATTCACAGGCAAATGGATGGATTTGGAGAATATCCTCCTGAGCGAGGTATCACAAACTCAGAAAGATAAGCAGGGGATATTCTCACTCATTAGTGGTCTCTAAACAAACAAACAAGAAAAAAAGCCAAGCATGCCCAACCGGCAAACCACAACCACTGAACATCTTGGGATCAGAAACACCTTGGACTGACCCTTCAGACCCCACTCCAACTATAGGAACACCTGACTCACTCTTCAGGTAGGGTGGACAAAACTGGATTTGACCAGGAGTGGAGACTGATCCGAGCATTATTGGGTCAGTGGGACCATGGGACTGTCTGCTCCCTGACCATGGAGGGGATGGGGAGTTGCGGAGAAGTAAAATGACCTGATGTGGTGGGAGGGGGAAGGGACCTTGAATAAGGATATACAGGGATGGAAAAAAATTCAGAGGGAAAGCTGAACACAAAGTAAATATATGTGTAGCAATCTTATTTGCATTATCACCCTTGATAAGTCATGCTTATGATTTTTATCTTCTTTATAGTTATTGTTAACTTATCAGCATTTTAAATTTATTTTACTGTTTTTTTGATAAATACAAAATAAATAAAGAAGAAAAAAAAATCCCTCACGCTTCCAATATACTGAATGAGAATTAAAGAAATAAGTCTGTGGATGGGAGAAAAGTTAGAACATCATATTCAATGAATAATTTTTATGAAACATACAAAAAAGCTCCCAAATGTCATTCAGAAAATGGAAATTTTAAAATGAGAAAAGTTTCAGGTATGCTGTTGAAGGGAACACAGTCTAGGACTGTTCTTATAAGAGAATCTTTAGAGATATTAAGACCATATGTCAAGAGAGGCTTGGCAGGTATTCTCGGGAGAGATACAGGGCCATCTTCTAGAATGGGTACACAAAAACGGAAATTAAAATCCAGAGTGGTGTCAAGAACACAGTGTCACACACATGTAACCCCTTTACAAGGAAGCTGAGGCACGAGAATCATTGGGAGATCTGAGCCAGCATAAGCACAGTGAAAAGCTGTCTCAAAAATCAAACAAATCACAAATTACCAAAAAGGAAAGAGAAAATCCTCTAACCAGCTTGACATTTGAATAGTGACCTGAGACAAGCAGGGTAATCATTGACTTCTATTTGGCTTCACCACTTAATGTCCCAGTGATCCTGTGGGTGAACAATCTCCTCCCCTTTTCACAGAGCAGGAAGCTGGGTCAGAGAGTGCTCACTCTGTCTCATTTCCCTCCTGCTCCCTCCCTGAGAACACCTGGACATTGGTCCAGCACAGGCCTGTACAGATCAGCACACTGAGCAGGCAGAATGGTCTCAAGTCTCTCCTTCTAGAGACACACTGGCTGCAAATCTCAAAGTGGGTCTGGGATTCCTGCATCTGCCTCTCACCTTCAGGAAGATTCAGGTGCTCACCTTTGGGAACCCCCCAGCTCAGGTTAGTGCAATTTCCAGAAATGCTCCTTTCCAGCACATCGCTGAGCCATCTATTTTAAGTTATCTCCATAATGACCTCAGGTTTTTAAGACAAACACAGTGCTCCCTCATCAGAAACTAGGAATGGCACAGTCCAGCCCTACCTTCTTCTCACAACAAGAACTCTTCACCCTTGTTATCATCTGAGAAAGCATGGCTATTAAAGAAACTCCCTTTAAGAAAACAGAGGTTTTGTTTGATGTGTGAACAAATATATTTCTGCAGGCATGATCACATTGTACTCACCAGACTATGGTCTCCATGGAAATGTTGAAGCAGTCATAGATGAACAGTATTGTCACAATAGCAGCTGAACAAATTTATTGAATACTTAGTTATGCATATATAAGACCTCATAACAGGAAGTAAAAATATGAGCCAGTTAGTCCTGAAACATCCTAAGAATGAAAACTTAAAATGGTAGTGCTCGGGGAATGCTGGGATTTGAACCCAGGACCTCATGTATAAGAAACATGCGCTCTACCACTGAGCTACCTCCCCAGGCTGAGTAGAGGTTAGGTCAAAGCATATATGAAGTCTAGAAGACTGAGTCAACACTCACAGGTCGTGGAAAGGGCAGCCTCATGTACTTTGCATATTTTTTCTGGCTTCTAGTTGATTGTTATCATAAGATTTTTTATAATATTTATTGGATGAAAAATTAATCTATTTTTAATCTAAAGAAAAAGAATAACAATAACAAAAATAAACATTATGATTATTGTCTAAGACCTATTACCTTTGGTGATGTGGATTAGAATATTTCCCTGGGGCTCATATATTTGTCAGCTTGGCCATCAGGGAGTGGCATTTCTTAAGACAGGTTAGGAGGTATGACATCCTTGGAGGATATGTGTCACTGGGGTGGGCTTTGGGCTTTCCAAAGCTCAAGTCAGTCTCAGCTGTCTGTCTCTCTTCCTCATGCCTGGTAAACAAGAAGATGTAGGGATGCAGGTGAGAAAGCTTTGTGATGGAGATCTCTTAAAGAACCTGGGACTTGAGGCATGGCTTAAAGAAACAGGAATTCCTGAGAAGATGTAACTGGAAACAAGGCAACTAGAACTGGATGTCACACTTTAGGGTGCATATTCAGAACTATTTAAAGGCAAGTTGGGTAGAGAAGTCAGAACCCTCCAGTTATATCCACCTGCTTTCCACACTCGACCAAATATCCGGCCTGACCTCACTGCCCCTTCTCTGCACTGCTTCTCAATCCTAGTATCAGACTCAAGGAGGGAGAAGCCATGGGAAAGAGGCCAAGGACAAATCTTCTTCTATTCCAAGTCCAGAAAGATGTCATTGTCTGAGGAGGGGACTAGAGTTGCTGCCAAAACTGGGAAAATAACAGACCCATAACATTACCCAGATTTGGAGCCCAAGACTTGTAAAGAAATGGAGGCCTAGGAGCAGGAAGGGGTTGGGGAGGAAAAGGTAGAGGAAAGGTCTTTGATTCAGGACAGGTTGCCAGTCCCTGTTTTCCACGATGTGCACTGACCCTGCTTGTGTGCTCTTCTGCACATCTGAACCTGTTGCACCCAGCTTGTCTGTCTGGACAGGTAAAAATGAAGAGGAACTAGGGTTGAATCCTTACTAGTCGGGCCAAACCAGCAGTATTTGTAGAAAAATATGGTTAAATAAGTATGCATTTCTTTTCTTCTAACTCTCAGTTACGTTGATGGTTGAAGTAGGAATTGTTAGTGGTATTATTTGCCCCTCTGTTTTTACCAGAGACGATGTGAAGGTACTATATTGACAATAAAATGAAAACAATTTAGATGAACAGACACTCACCATACTCAAGAACCACTAGCCTGATACCTGTCAGGTATTTCTGGAAGAGCTGATGTAATATAATGACTTCAAAGTGCCTTGGACCTTCATGCATCTGAGATGACAGGACATTTATGCACATGGGATCAATTTAATCTCAAAGGATTTTCAATGAATGTAAGGCAAGGTATTGTTATCCACTGATGTATAAGGAATGCGGATGGGAACTAATTCCCTAATGTTCTTTTAATATTTTTCTGTCTGGCAGACATCACAGATCACTGCATTCTTCTCTGAGAGCTCCTGATTCTGGGATGCAGAGATTAAAGTCTTCACCTTTAGACTAGAAGCTTGCATAGGGAGATAGATAACTCATGAAATAGAAGAGACCAAAAAGAGAAAGTTCATAAAACCCAGGGGCTGGGATGCTGGTGGCTTGCCTGTGCAGACTGCATCAGTGGAAGGTTACAATGAAGCTTTTTCTCTCCCCAGCTCATCTCATCACCCTTCGCACACACAGCTGTACCCATGAATGCACACACACAATGGAAATGTGGCTTCTTCATTTCCCTTACCTTGCCAAGTGTGTGCTCTCTTTCTTTTTCTCTTTCTCTCTCTCTCTCACACATGGACAGCAAGAAAGAGTCAAGAAAAATTTCCATTACTAGACACACAACATTAGTTTTATTTTCTGTTCCTTCAGGCTCTCACAATGATACTTTGAGGGGGGGGGATTGTTACTTTCTTTCTATATAGGGGCTCAGAGAATACAGTGATTAGCCTCAGCAAATTCTTCAGAGTCACCAGGGGAACACTGATGCCTTCTCAAATGGATTCTTTTGGACAATACTGGGACCAATTTAGTATCAAAATGGATATTGGCAATGTGAGAGGATATTTCAAGGAAAAGGTATATTTTGGTATAAAGCAGTCCATAAACAAGAAGCCATGGAAATTAGTAATCAATACATTCAACACGAGATCATCCTTAAAGCAGTAGTAGAATTATAAGTACTTAAAATTTCTGTGCCTGCAACATTCCATTGATCCACCTCACTGAGGTTCTTTCAATCAGTCAGTGTTTGCAGACCCAGCTTCTGTCTAGGATCCTGTTCACACATACACATCAGCTCTCCCTCTCAATCCCAGGGCCTGGTATTCATTACAGTGTTTATCAGAGGTGAAGAGCTAAAACCACATCTTGTAAAGGATTCATCTCTAACTACACATGGGATGATGAAAGCTACTAAATTATGTTCTTTCAGTGAAGATGGTCCAGGGACTTACTTGTCTCTAGTCATTTCCTCCATTGTTTCAGTAGACTCTCACTATCCTCTAAATGCTGATAAGGAAATGGGGGCAAACTGCTTAAACATCAAATAAAGCTTCCATCACAGAGTAATCCATGCTTTCAACCAAAAAGATTCTTCATGACTATCACTGACATTTGATTCCTGATGTTCATAAAAATTTAATTATTAATTTACAGAAAATACAACAATTCAGAGTTTATTATAAAAATAATATCAGGTATAAATGAATGAAAAAGTGCAAAACATTTGTAATATGGTTACATAGATCTATAGTACCTATAGACTGAAACATCTGACAAACATAAATGAAAGGCATATTATATTCATAGGGCTGAAAATTTATTATTGTAATATGTCTAATGATTCAGAAATCATCTACAGATTCTACAGTATTTCAATAAAATACACTATTTTTCTTCAAAAATAGGTGACCAAATCTAATCTTTGTAGATATATAGGTAACCCCTTAGAAACAGAACAGAATAGGAAAACAGGAGATAGGAGACCTCTGAGAAGAACTGCAAATCCCCCTGCAGCAGCCTCCCAGTCACTGGGATAACTGGTATGTGTACCATGACTGGATTGTTGGAGAACTGATGCTGGACAAATATGGAAAGGTCATTTGGTGCAGAAAGAAGGGTCTTTCAGCAAACAATGCTGAGACAAGTGATTACACATACTCAGCAATAGGAGTTAGGACCTACACTGTATCAACACAAAGACAATTAAGTATAGATTAGAGACATAAAAATATAAAAATAAGCCTATATATATCAAGCAAAACACATAGAACAGCTCAGCTCGTTCCAAACACTAGGAACTATCCTTTCCAGGACTTCACATGGGCGGCCATTAATAATGGGCACCATAATGACGCCAGGTTTCTATGACAACCACAATGCTTCCCCAGTTCAGTACCTGGGAAATGGCTCCGGTCAGCCCACCCTTCCCTCTCTCAAAGTAAGAACCCTTCACCCTTGTTATCACTAGAGGAAGCATAACCTTTGGAGAAACAGCTGCCAGCAAGAAAGCCTAGCTTTGTCTGTGAACAGAACACATGCCTGGAGGCATGAGCATCTGCTCCTCAGCAGACCAAGATGGTCTGCAAGGAAATGTTGACACAGTCAGAGATGAACATCGTCGTCACAGTGCCAGATGAACGGTCTTATTCAATATTAAGTTATGTATATCTGACCTAAAATCAGGAGGAAAAAAAGTGGAAGACCTTGTGTAGAAAGAGCATGAAAAATAGACCACCAGGTGAAAAAACACAGGAGTGGAGATGCCGGGACTTGAACCCAGGCTCTCTCTTGTGAATAACACATGTGGACCATATGCTCTACCGCTGAGCTACATCTCCACACTACCTGGAGGCTTGGTCAAAGCATATATGAATGTATAGTGACTGAACCAGCAGGCATCGTCTGAAACGTCTGCAGCAGAAACTTTGAGTAGATTTTATGGCTTTCAGGTTGCTGTCTTGATAGAATTTTTATGACATTTATTGGATTAGAACACAATCTATTCTCAATCTAAAGAAAAGTAAATAGAACAACTATATTAATAAACACTTTGCTCTTTATGAGACTGACGCGCTACCTACTGCGCTAACGAGGCACCTCACTTTGCTCTTTAAAATGAGACAGGCTAGCAATAAATATCACTTTTAATTATTCAGAACCATCAGTTTTCATTCAGCTTTATTTTGTGGTATTAATTCAACTTGACTGTAGCATGTGGAATTAATATTTATGTGTTACTGATTAACATTCTATCATATCTCAGAGCATGAGTAGTTTTCTATAACCTTCCTGATCATACATCCATTCTCTCTCTCTCTTTTTTTTTACTTTATTTATTTATTTATTTGCCTTGGTGTTTTCCTGGAACTGGAACTATAGACAGTTGTTAGCTGCCATGTGGGCGCTGGGAATCGAAACCATGTCCTCTGGAAGAGCAGATGGTGCTCTTATCTGCTGAGCCATCTCTCCAGCCCCTCCATTCTCTTTTAAAATACTCCTTCGCTTTCAGATCTTGAAACACATTTTTCATATTCTTTTCAGTATTGACATTTTTTAGTAACTTTCCCATACACTAACACTTCATTTATTGCAACAACTAAATTTAAAGTTACTACTAGTTTATAAAAACCTCGTGTGCTGCACTTTCTGCATGATTATGTATCTTACCAACAGCTTTGCAGCTTCTAAAAATGAGGGATATGTTATATCATGTCCTCCTTTTCATATTTCTTCTATTATATGTTTCAACTTACGAAATCATTAAATAAACATTTTATAAATGTCCAGATGAATTAAAAGTAATAATCATAACCACAGAAGATGCCTTAGTGTAGAAGACATAGTCTACCATTAAGGACATTAATAAAGGTCACCACATGAATTAAAATAAGACTTTAATATATAACGTCTATGTAACAGCAAGCAGTGATAGCAAACATGTAGAGGTAGCATGGGGAATGGCAGCAACCTAAATAAAATGAAGACAGAAGAAAAAAGAGAGGGAAGGAGGGAGGAACCAAAAGTCAAATATGTGTGTGGGGCACAGAAGGAATATCATTTCAGTGCTGGTTGTGGTCCAGCCTTGAGGCACTGGTGGATAAGGACTGCTACTCAAATGTCTTAGTCATAACAAAATATGAGTCAGTGCGTCTGTGTGAACCAGGAGTGTTTTGTGTTATACATCAGTGTGGGAATCTTCTTTCCTTTTATTTCATTCATAATACACTTTTCTCCATAATGTAATTCCTGATTATAGTTTCCCTGCAGTCAACTCCTTTTAGATCCACTCTACCTACCCTCCCATCCAGATCCACTCTGTGTCTATCTCTCATTAAAAAATACAGATTTTCTAAAAGATACAGCTTTGGTCACCACAAACCAGACACTAGACAGCCCTGTGTTAAAGCAAATACTGCTGTTTCTAAGCAGCTATAAAGTGACTCCTAATGCTTCTCTGCTATCTTCATAGATCAGTGCCTCCTGCAGCAAATATATACAAATACAGAGACCTACAGGCAGATGTGTGTGAGAGAGAGATAGAGAGAGGGGGGATAGACTTTGGAACACAGAGGTTTAAATGGGACTTCTCCATTAAATCTCTCCACACACAGCTCAGGGTACACTGAGGAAGAGGAGGCAGAGAGACTGTGAGGACAAGAGAGGATGGAGGACACCAGGAGAACAAGATGCTCTAAATCAGCTGACAAGAGTTTATCTGCAGCCATAGAGCCTGAAGCAGCAAGCACAGGGCCTGCGTGGTTCTGCACCAGGTCCTCTGTGTCTACACCATAGCCCCCAGCTCAGCATTTTTATGGGACTCCTGTGTGTGTGTGAACCAGAGGATCACTGATTTTTTTTTGCTTTCCTTTGGCTTTTGTCTCCTTCGATTGGTTTGACTTCTCCAATGTCTCTGTGATGGCTGTGTGTTATCTTATTCTAATTTTGTTATTTTTTGTTGTATCTCTTAGAATCCTGTACTTTTCTAATGTGAATCAGAGAGTGGGTGAATCTGGATGGCATGGGGGGAGGGGAGGACCTGGACCTCAGAGTGAGTAAAGGAAGAGTAAATTCTAATCAGGATCTATTGTCTGAGGAAAGAAAATGATTTTAATATATGGGGAAACAAGATATGGCGTCAGGATAGCTATTATGACATCAAGCTCCTCTTACAACCATGTTCTGCACCTGTTCCTGCACAAGGGCAATGCCCATGAGATGTACCCTTACTTCTCACTTTTGTTTTTTTTTACATACAAGAAAAGGACTTTACTTTCTAAAAATAAAATAAAATAGAGTGACAAGAAAAAAAAGAAATATGTAACAACTCACATTACTCTTCACTCAAAGCAAAATGTTTCCTAGAAGGCTACCACTGAAAAGCATATCTAGGACGATGTAGGTGGGGACTCAGACAATTCCCAAAGCTCAGCTTTTGGGAATGAAGTATCCAGGAATTTAGTGTGTTACAGTTCTGAGCTTATGGAACTAGCATTAATTCATATCAAGGGATGTATGGTAGGACTATGGGACATAGGGTGACCCTCTATAGAGGGATGTCTAAGGTGTGCACTCCATCTCTGGCAGAAAAATGCAAGATTTTTCTTCAAAGCTTTGACTAAATAGCCAAGAGAGTTAAAAAAAAACAAACCCCAAAACAATAAAAATAGTTTAATTCCTAGTTTGTGTGTTATTCCTACAATACCAGAACTTATCAAGTGGAGAAGCGGTCCAGTAGTCCTAGACAAAACTAGGAGGAGATTATATTGATTTTATATTTTATACATGGTGATAGAAATACAAGCATCCTAGGACATTCCTTACATTAACTTGGTAATTGAACTTGCAGCAACACTCTCTTTCTTTAACAAGAAAAATCATAATATAAGATCAAATATGGAAAGTAATTATAACCAATTTCACAGGGCTGAGAGACAGGTGAAAAAAACCATAACAAATCTTCTTCATGGAAAGCCATTGAATAAGTTGTAGTAGTTGCTTTTTCTGCTATTATGATAAAGATCAAGAGAAAAAGCAACTTATAGAAGAAAGCTGAACTCTAGCCAGTCCTGATTGTTCTTACTCTTTCTGCTTTCTGAGAAACTGAATGTAGAATTCTTACCTATGTCTCTAGCACCAGGTGCAACTCCATGCAGCCATGCTCTGCTGAATGCTGGCAATGAACTTAACCTCTGGAACCGTAAGCATGTTCCAATTAACTGCTTCACTTTAAAAGAGTCCCTTTGCTCAGGGTTTGTCTTTAATGGCAATAGGACACAGACTAAGTCAGTTCCCAAGAACTTAAGGGGGCTCAGTCTCTTGAGGTTTGCTGCCTGCAAAACAGACTTCTCTCAGACCGGCTCCACTTCCTGCGTGGTGCTGTTTTTAGAAAGTGTTGCATGGTTCTAGTACCTATAACTTCTATGGTCTATAGCATGTCCCAGTCAGGCTTCAGCTTCAC
>PVIH01031923.1:0-10242 GCA_004025045.1 Sigmodon hispidus | reverse complement strand
TGACATTCCTGGCGGCTCTTGGAACTAAGTTCCATAAACACCCATACCCATCAGGCCTCCAGGGTTATGGCTTAGAGGCCCCAGAATCAAGACAATCCAGGAGGCCTTGTAGACAGGAAGTGTTGGCACAGCACAGCCATTGTTGTCTGTGGGAGGCAGGGAGAGTGTTCCTCTTGTAGGAGCTGTTCTGGAAGATAGCCGCAGTATGGAGGTAGGCTTCTGGAGACCCTCAGTGCTCACAGAATGGAAGATTCCCACTGAGTCATGAAGGGCCTCTCCCAGGCAAACATGGAATAAATTCCGTCTGGCATTCAGACAGGACTAGCTACCATGCATACCATAGATGGGGCTGAACATGGGAGCCAGGGATAGAGAGAGACTGACATGGAGGAGGAGGAGGAGGAGGAGGAATTTTAGGAGGAGGATGAGGAGCAAGAGCAGGAGCAAGAGGAGGAGGATTAGGAGGAAGTGGAGGAAGGGGAGGAAGAAGATGTAGAGGCCTATTGAGACACAGAGATGGGTGCCAGCAGAGTAGAGAGGATGAGAATGAATCTCTGTACAAAGACTGTTGACATTGTCATGCAGGCTTTGGTCGAACCCCTTCAGTGTCTCCCACGAGAACATAGTATATCTTCTGTTATCCAGACATGGCCTGGATAACATGAATGGGACTGAACATGTGAGTCAAGGATAGAGAAACACAGCGATAAAAAGATAAAAAAGCCAGGACAAGAATTCACTGCAGAATTCTGCCAGTTCAAAGAAGTAAAATTTGGGGCTGGAGAGATGGCTCAGAGGTTAAGAGCACTGACTGTTCTTCCAGAGGACCTGAGTTCAATTCCCAGCATCCACATGGTTGCTCACAACCATCTATGATGAGGTCTGGTGCCCTCTTTTGTAAAACTGTATGCATAATAAATAAATAAATCTTTTAAAAAAAGAAAAGAAGTAAAATTCTCCAAAAAGTAGAATGGAAAATAGTTCTCATAAATATATTCTTCAAAGACAGAACTACTTAAACACTCAAATTAAAAAATGGAGAATGAGAATTATATCATTATGAAGATTAACATATATAAAGCTACTCAACAAAATACTAGCAAATTGGACCTAATAATACATTAAAAATTATTCCCCTTTATCCTGTGTGATTCATTCTAAAGATGTCAGGATAGTTCAGTATACATAAATCAATAAATCTGATATCAACATAACTAAAGACAAAATGATGTTAACATCTCAGTTGATGCAGAAAATTTATTGAACAAAATTTAGCATTGCTTCATGAGAAAATGATGGATAAACTTACTTTACAAGAAACATCATTTTAAAGTATATTCCTAGTAATCCAATAACTAACATGACAAAGAATAGAAAAGAGTTGAGGCTTTCTCTATAAGATCAGCAACAAAGCATGATACCCACTATTACATTATTTATTGAGCACATGCTGGAAGACCTCATCATATCCATACAGCAAGAAAGGGGAATAAATGAAACTGATACATACATACATACATACACACACACACACACACACACACACACACACACACACACACACACACACACACATGTTATGGACCGAGAAAGCATCTGGAAAAATAGTCCCCTGTTGCCCTAAGCAAACGGCACCTGGAGTCTGGCAAAACTGTCTTCACAAACACTCCCCACACAAAAGTACAAAGTAGCACAATGGCCAAAGGAACAGCCAGCTCTCTCCCGACCTTGGGACTCAGCCCTTTGCTGTTGCAAATTCTATCAGCCTGCCACCAGCACTCCCCGACCTTGGGAGATTCTCCGCTTTTGCTGCTGAAAACTTTTCCCATTCTCTGCAAACTTTTTTCACTCTCTCTCTTCCCCCTGCCCCTGAGGGTATATAAACCCTGTTTTATTTTCAATAAATGAGACCTTGGCATGACTCAGACTGACTCGGTCTTTCTTATGTGCTTGGTCTCCTTCTTCTCTCACTCCCCATTGTTATTTCAGGAGAAGCCTCCCCGAGCCTAACGAATAACTGATCCTGCTGGACGGGACACACACACACACACACACACACACACACACATATGCACTCACACACAACACACACAACCTGTGGCTCAAAACACAGTATCACCGCCTATCTGCAGGCAACTTGAAGTAATCACCGAATACAATTAATTAGTGATAAGAAAATTTCTTTCAGTGATGAAAAAATACGTAGCAGTTCCATTTAGTTCGCTGTAATTCAACTCTAAGCAAGGATCACAATGTTTTGCTACTCCACATACACTTATGCTCATGTTTTAAGACAAGCCTTTCTGCCCCAAAGCAACTACAGTGTAGCTTTGAGATGAAGCTGAAAAACAAACAGATAAAACCCAGTGCTGGTGACAGACAGACAGTAACTTCACTTCTTCATTCTTCCTAAAGAACGAAACCACTTTCCAGGACCATGAAGGACTAGGAGTCACCTATTTTCAAAGACTTGTTTGTAGACTATGCAGCAACTTTGTTGTCTTTCCTATATTCAAAATCTGCAAACTCCCTGCCCCCACGACCACCTCTGAATCCACCACGAAATCCTCGGGGGAGGGGGGGCTGTGAAAGTCCTTCCTCGACTACTGCCACGTCCTCTGCCACCACGGAAGTCAAGGCCTCCTCTGCCTCGGTAGCCCCCACGGCCACGATTTGGACGAAGTGGGATTCCAAACGTTTCAGCATTTAACCTTCTCTCTTCAGCCCAAGTTGGTCTCCTTTCTCTATTATCATCACAAGAAATATTGTCAAAGAAGGATTTAGTTTTGTCGTAATAGCAGTTGGGTCCAAGAGGATCTTCTTCATCAGCGTTTCCTTCGCTGTTTTGAGTATCAACCCCGGAGTCTCCTTTATCTTCACCATTTACAGGTTTCTCTTGTTTTTCAAGTTTATCTTTTAATATAAGTTTATTATGAAACTCTCTGTCAATTTCTTCCTTATTAAATTGTGCATTTGCACTTTCAAAGTCAAAGTCTTTCTCAAATTTCATCGGACCATCTCGACGGATACCAAATCTTCCCCTGCCACCTCGATGACCCCCACGTCCTCTCCTTGGAGCAGAAAGGACACCTGGAACTACTTGCCTCTTGGTATCATTTCTGAGCTGCTCACTTTCTGGCCTGGGGACTTTGTGTACTTCAGCTCGCCTGTGCTTTTGGTTGTCTATTGGTTTCTGGCTGGTAGATGGCAAAGGCCTGGCTGGTACAGGGCTCCTTCTCCCAACGGGTGCTGGAGCAGGTAAGTGGGCCAAGGCGGTCTGTACTGCTTGTTCCATGGTTGGACTTTTTCTCAAATGGTCTAACTGAGGGCTTGATTGACCTTGGGCTAGCTGTGGTTTCACGGATCTTGTATCCTGTGTGAAGGCAGAACCAACTGCATTGCTCTGGGATAAGGTACTGCTATTTGATGCTTCTGTTCCAAAGGATGTCAAGGAGCTCCCAGCAACACCAACCGTGCCAAACTGCTGTCCAACTAATGTGCTTGGACCGAACTGACTGTATGCTGGCATCCTGCCAAAAGGTCCATAGGAACCCACTGACTGGAATGAAGACGATGATGAACCTAGTGAGGACTGAACAATAGCTGGGTCCTGAGGCAAAGAACACTGGTTTTGGTGGTTCACAAACAGTGAGGTCTTTGATATCACTCCCCCGGAATATAATATACTCAAACACTTCATCTCGAGGTGGTATCGGACGATCTGTTGGTCTGTCTTCTGTACCAAAGGATCGAACTTTGGCGAGGGCTACGGTGGAGTTCTCGGTGTCGATGGTGTAGAGGATGCCCTCGTAGCGGATCTCCGCCTTGGAGATGAGGCTGATCTTGCTGCCGATGTAAGGAGTGCCCCCGCTCATGGCGTCGTCGCCACCATCTTTCGCACTCAGGTAGATTCCACGGAACTGCGCTCTCCGCCCTCCGGCTCGCTCGCTCGCTCGCTCGCTCTGCACTTCACAACAGCCTATTAAGAGCCAACATGGCGGCCGCGCCGGCTCCGATACCCTCCCCCAGCCTCCCGCCCTCAAACCGCGGCGCGGTGGCGGAAGCGGCCGCATTAATGTTTTACATCTTGCATTTATATTAAAAATTCACATACAAATGAAAATGGAAAAACTGCCAATACCTGATTTGTGTCCCCTATTTTTCCACTCCCAATCATATACTTAGGTACCTTTTAACCCCATGGAAAAATATCTAACATTCAGAACTACTGATAACAGGAAGAAGAGGAAAAAAACTTTTTGAGAATGAAATGTTTCTCCCATAGTGGACTCTTACGCACATTCTCCACATATGTGGCATGCTAGCTGGGTATCTTTTGGCATAATTGTTACACGTTTGGCATGGATAGCACACAGGTTGATATCTTCAAAAAGGTTAAGCAGATAGGCCTCACTTGCCTTCTGCAAAGCACTGAAGAAAGAAATTGAAAAGGATATCAGAAAATGAAAAGATCGCCCATGCTCCTAGATAAGTAGGATCAACATAGTGAAAATGGCAATCTTACCAAGAGCAATCTATAGATTTAAAGCAATCTCCATCAAAATCCCAACACAATTTTTACAGACCTTGAAAGAACAATACTCAACTTCATATGAAATAACAGGAAAACCAGGATTTCCAAAACAATCCTGCTCAATAAAAGAACTTCAGGAAAAATCACCATCCCTGACATCAAGCTATACTAGAGCTACAGTAATAAAAACAGCCTGGTACCAGCATAGATACAAACTCATGGAACAAAGGAATCACATTGAAGACCCTGACCTTAACCTGTACACCTATGAACACCTGATTTATGGCAATGAGACCAAAAATATTCAATGGAAAAAGAACCTTCAACAAAAGGTGTTGACATAACTGGATGTGAACATGTAGAAAAATGCAAATAAACCCACAAACAATCAATAATCCCACAGAATAAAAGCCCAGAGAAAGGAAATACATAAGCGCTGCAACCAAAAATAGCAGGAAACATCAAACAGTGCTCACTAATATCCATTAATATCAATGGATTCAACTCACCTATAAAAAGACACATACTAACAAGATGGATACAAAACAAAAGCCTTCCTGCTGCATACAAGAAACACATATTAACCACAAAGACAGAAGCAGGCTCAGAGTAAAGGGTTGGGAAAAGATTTTCCAATCAAATGGCCCTAAGAAATAAGCTGGGGTTACCATCTTAATATCTAACAAAGTAGACTTTAAACTAAAATCAATTAAAAGGAACCAAATTGGTCATTACTTATTTACCACAGGAAAAGTTGTTCAAGAGGAGATTTCAATCCTGCATATTTATGTCCCTAATATAAGGGCACCTACCTATATAAAAGAAACAAGACTAAAGCTCAAATCCCATATCAATTCTCACACCCTAATAGTGGGAGACTTCAATACCTTATTTTCAACCTTGGAGGTCAACCAAACAGGGACCCAACAGAGAAATAAGGAGTCTAACAGAGGTTATGAAGCAAATGGATTTAATAGATATTTACAGAAACTTCCACCCAAAAGTAAAGGAATATACATATTTCTCAGCACCCCATGGAACTTTCTCCAAAATTGACCACATAATTGGTCATAAAGCAAATAAGAATAGATACAAAAAATGGAAATAATCCCTAGTAGCATATCAGACCACCAGGGCCTAAAGTTAGAGTTCAACAACATCAGAAATCAAAGAAAGCCTACCAACTCATGGAAACTAAATGTAACTCAGCTGTACCACCTCTGGGTCAAGGAAGAAATTAAGAAATCAGTCTTCCTAGGATTTAATGAAAATGAATCCACAAGTCCTCAGACTTGTGGGACACAATGAAAGCAGTGTGAAGAGGAAATTTCATAGCACTAGGTGCCTATATGAAAAACCTAGAGAAATCCCACACAAGAGAATAATCAGCTCAGCTGAAAGCCTTAGAACAATTAGAAGCAAACTCACCTAGAAGAAGTAGATGTCAGGAAATAATCAAACTTAGAGCTGAAATCAATACAATTGAAACAAAAAGAATGATACAAAGAGTCAATGAATCAAAGAGTTGATTCTTTGAGAAAGTCAGCAAGAGAGAAACTCTTATCCAAACTAACCAAAAAGCAGAGAGAGAGAGAGTATCCAAATCAACAAAATCAGAAATGTAAAGGAGGACATAACAACAGACACTCAGGAAATCCAGAGAACTATCGGGTTCATAATTTCAAAAAATCTATGTTCCACAGAAATGGAAAATATAGAAGAGATGAACAAATTTTTGGACAGGTACCATTTACCAAAATTAAATGAAGAACAGACTAAATACCTAAACATACCTATAACCCTAAAGGAAATCAAAGCTGTCATTAAAAGCCTTCCAAGTAAAAAAAGGTCCAGGTCCAGGTGGTTTCAGTGCAGAATTCTACAAGATATTCAAAGAATTACTTCCATTACTTCTCTAACTGTTTCACACAGTAGAAACTGAAGGAATATTGCCAAATTCCTTTAAGAGACCACAGTTACCCTAATACTCAGGCCATTTGAAGATGTAACAAAGAAAGAGAATTACAGACCAATTTCCCTCATGAATATTGATGCTAATATTCTCAACAAAATTTTGGGAAACCATATGCAACAATATATAAAAAATATCCACCATGACCAAGTAGGCTTCATCCCAGAAATGCAGGGATGGTTCAACATATGAAAAACTGTAAATATCATCCATCATTTAAACAAACTGAAGGAAAAAACCACATGATCATATCCTCAGACACTGAAACAGCCTTTGACAAAATCCAACACTCCTTTGTGATAAAAGTCCTGGAGAGATCAGGAATACAGGGAAAATATCTCAATATAATAAAGGCAATTTACACGAAGCCAACAGCCAACATCAAACTTAATGGAGAAAGAAATCAAAGTAATCCCACTAAAATCAGGAACTAGACAAGGATGTCCTCTCTCCCCTTATCTATTCAATATAATTCTTAAAGTTTTAGCTAAAGCAATAAGAGAAGAGAATGGGGAGATTAAGAGGATACAAATCGGAAAAGAAGAAGTGAAACTATTTCTATTTGCAGATGATATGATCATATACATAAGTGACCCCCCAAAATCTACCGGGAACTTCTACAGCTGATAAACATTTTCAGCAATGTAGCAGGGTACAAGATAAACTTAAAAAAAGGGGGGGGGGGAATAGCCCTGCTATAAAGTAAAGAAAAAAGGGCTGAAAAAGAAATAAGGGAAATATCACCTGCAAATAGCATTAAATACATTGGAGTAACTATAATCAAAGAAGTAACAGATCTATTTGAAATAAACTTTAAATCACTGAAGAAAGAATTTGAGGAAGATATCAGAAAATGGAAAGATCTTCCATGTTCCTCGATAGGTAGGATCAATATAGTAAAAATGGCAATACTACCAAAAGCAATCTTCAGATTCAATGCATTTTCCCTCAAAATCCCAACACAATATTTTACAGACCTTGAAAGAACAATACTCAACTTCATTTGGAATAACAGGAAAGCCAGGATTGCCAAAGCATTTTTGCTCATCACAAAGAACTTCAGGAGGCATCACCATCCCGGATTTCAAGTTACATTATACAGTAATAAAAAGAGCCTGGTAGTGGCATAAAAACAGACTTGTGGATCAATGGTATCTAATTGAGGATCTGGGCATTAACCCAAAAAACTTCTGAACAACTGATCATTGACAAAGGGGCCCAAAATATTGAATGGCAAAAAGATAGTATCTTTTACTAATGGTATTGGCATAGCTGTTTGGTAGTGTGTAGAAAAATGCAAATAGATCCAAGCCTGTCACCCTGCACAAAATTCATATCGAAGTGGATCAAAGACCTCCACATAAACCCAGCCACTCTGAACTTGATAGAAAAGAAAATGGGAAACACCCTCCAAGGAATTGGCACAGGTGACCACTTTCTAAATATAACACCAGCAGCACAGACACTAAGAACAACAAACAACAATTGGATCCTCCTGAAACTGTGAAGCTTCTGTAAAGGCAAGGATACAGTCAATAGGACAAAACAACAGCCTACAGAATAGCAAAAGATTTTAACAGCCCTACAAGTAATAGGGGACTGATCTCTAAAATATGTAGGAAACTCAAGAAACTAGAGCCCAAAACCTTGAATAACCCAATCATCAAATGATGAGAACTAAAAAGGGAAGTCTCAGTAGAATTACAAATGGCTGAAAGACACTTGAAAAAGTGCTCAACATCTTTAGCCATCAGTGAAATGCAAATCAAAACAACCTTGAGATACCACCTTACATCCATTAGAATGGCTAAGATCAAAAACAAGGAAGACAGCCTATGCTGGAGGCATTGAGGAGCAAGGGGAACATTCCTCCATTGTTGGTGGGAGTGTAAGCTTGTTCAGCCACTCTGGAATGCAGTATGGTGGTTTCTCAGAAAACTGGTAATCAATCTCCCCAAGGATCCAACAATTCCACTGCTGGGCTATACCCTAAAGATACACATTCACACTCCAAATGCATTAGCTCAACTATGTTTATAGCAGCATTATTTGTAATAGCAAGAACCTGGAAGCAACCTAGATGCCCATCAACTAAAGAATGGATTCAATAAACTGTTATACAATGGAGTACTACTCAGCAGTAAGAAAAAAATGATATCCTAAAATTTGCAGGCAAATGGATGGATTTGGAGAATATTCTCTTGAGCAAGGTATCTCAAACCCAGAAGGATAAGCAGGGGATGTACTCACTCATTCGTGGACTCTAAACAACAAAAAAAGCAAAGCATGTCCAAGCTGCAAACCACAAACACTGAACAGCTTGGGATTTGAAAGACCTTGGAACAGCCCCTGGAACCCTCTTTGGAGAAACATCTGACCCAGTCTTGATGTTGGGGAAAGTGTATCTGCCAGGAATGGATGCTGAACTAAGCCATATTGGGACCTTGGTACCTTTTGCCTTTGCTGAGGAGTAGATAGAGATGTGGAGAAGAGTGACTGGAAGGGGTGGGGGGGAGTAGAGAGCTTGAACAAGGATACACACAGATAAAAAATATGACTTTATTCAGATTAAAAATTGTTATATCATTCTCTAAAAAATAAACATTCTAAGAAAAACAAAAAAAGATAAAAAAAAATGCAAATACATCCAAACCTATCACCCTGAATAAAACCTAAATCCAAATGGATCAAACATCTACGTAGTTACATTGAATTTGATAGAAAATGAAGTGGGAAATACTCTCCAATTCATTGGCACAGGTGACCACTTCCTAAATGTAACACCAGTAGCACAGACACTAAGAACAACAATCAATAAGTTGGACCTCCTGAAACTGAGAAGCTTCTGGGCAGGCAGCAGGCAGTCCCATGGTCCCACTGCCCCAATATTGCTTAGTTCAGTCTCCACTCCTGGCAAATCCAGTTTTGTCCCCCCTCCCTCAAGAGTGAGTCAGGTGTTCCTCTAGGGGGAGTGGGGTCTGAAGGATCAGTCCAGGGTGTTACTGATCCTAAGCTGTTCAGTGGTTGTGGATTGCAGCTTGGGCATGCTTGGCTTTTTTTCTAGTTTGTTTGTTTAGAGAGCACTAATGAGTGAGTACATCCCCTGCTTATCTTTCTGAGATTGTGATACCTCGCTCAGGAGGATATTCTCCAAATCCATCCATTTGCCTGCGAATTTTAGGATATCATTTTTTCTTAATGCTGAGTAGTACTCCATTGTGTAGATATACCACAGTTTGTTAATCGACTCTTCAGTTGAGGGACATCTAGGTTGTTTACAGATTCTTGCTATTACAAATAATGCTGCTATGAACATCGTTGAGCTAATACCTTTGGAGTGTGACTGTGCATCTTTAGGGTATACACCCAGAAGTGGTATTGATGGGTCCTTGGGGAGATTGATTCTCAATTTTTTGAGAAACCACCATATTGCATTGCAAAGTGGCTGAACAAGCTTACACTCCCACCAACAATGGAGGAGTGTTGCCCTTGTTCCACATCCTCTCCAACATAGGCTATCATCTGTGCCTTTTATCCTAGCCAATCTAACAGGTGTTAGGTGGTATCTCAAAGTTGTTTTGATTTGCATTTCTCTGATGGCTAAAGATGAAGAGCACTTTTTCAGGTGCCTTTCAGCCATTCGTAGTTCCTCTGCTGAGAATTCCCTTTTTAGATCTGAACCCCATTTTTGATAGGGTTATTCAAGGTTTTGGGCTCTAAATTCTTGAGCTCTTTA
>PVIH01031922.1:0-10242 GCA_004025045.1 Sigmodon hispidus | reverse complement strand
CCAGTTATGCCAACACCATTTGTTAAATATACTATCTTTTTTCCATTGAATGTTTTGGGCCTCTTTGTCAAAAATCAGGTGTTCATAGGTTTTTGGGTTAATGTCTGGATCCTCAATTCTATTCCATTGGTCCACAAGTCTGTTTTTATGCCAGTACCAGGCTGTTTTTATTACTGTAGCTCTATAGTATAGCTTGAAAAATACAACCCCAATCAAATATTAACTTGCTCAGATCACAGTCAGATGTAGAAATCTACATGCTACTAAATCAGATATCTTTAGTGACTAAATTATACTACAGAGATTGTAAATTAATGAGAATATTAATAATATCACATCTTAAATTTATTTGTGATATTTAGAAATATTTTGTAAAAATTTGTAAATATTTTATTTGTGCAAATGTGCACATGTGTGTAGAGTTTTGTGCGTATGAGTGTGGGTATCTATGGAACTGAATTCATGTGAGTTATGAGCTGACCAACCAGGTGCTGGGAATGGCACTTGGATTCTCTTTAAGAGCAGCAATTATGCTTAACCACTGAGTCATCTCTTTCAATTTTGAGTGATTGTGTATGCTGAGGTGTTAATCAATAGTAGTTTTGGAACTTACATTATCTAGCATAAAAAATATTTTTCCACATGTTAACTAATTATTACATACATTTATTGGGATGCTGTGATAGTTCAATCTATGAATGTAGTACATAATGGTTAGACTAGGATCCTTAATATAATTGTACTCTTGTTTCAGAGAATTATACATGCAAAATGAGATATTAAAATGTGTTTGTATTTTAATATTAAATATTTAGCTGCTAGTGCTCAACAAAACCAAATTCCCTTTAACTATTTATCTCCTCCCCCTCACCTCTGGTAAAAAACTGTTCTAATTTCAAATCTACAAGGTAAATGCTTTTAACTGCCACATAGATTAAAGCATTAATATAGTTTTCTTCAGTTCTATCATGCTATTGGGAAACATAGGCAAATGACAAAGTAAGTAGCATTTATGTGTATATAATAAAAATCCATATTTCACTGTATCCAACAGAATAGTAACTTATGCCTATTTTGTTTCTGGACTTTAAAAAATATTGTAAGAAGTTTAGAAATACAGATCCAACAATGGTGCAAAAGTTTCTTTTCTGATTTGTTTGGCTCTCTTTTTAACAGTAGACATTCTGTTTGAGTGAAGTTGGCAAACTTTTAAATATTCACTACTAATATTTGCACACTTCTTTTGAGAAACGCTTATACAGGTTTATGCCCAGTTTGAAGCTGGATAATGTATCCCTTTATTATTGTACTGGTCAAGATTCTTCTATATTCAAACAATTAATTCTGTTTTTGGATGAATGTTTTAAGAAGGGTCTTATACTCTATGAGTTATCTCTTCAGTCTATTAAAACATACACAAAAGTTTAGTTAATTTTATAAAATCTCATTTGACATTCGTTACTTTTGTTGTCTCTCTTCTGGGACCATGAATAATTGCCCAGATCACTGTGAAAACATCTGTATGTTCATTACTTCAATTACTTTCAGGTGATAATTTTTGTTTCGGCTCATATTTTTTAATTGATGTTTTATATAGTCAAGTAGATAATCAATCTTATTCCTCTACTTGTGGTGGAAATCTAGTAATTCCAGAATTATACATTGAAGAAGCTTTTTATTTCTACCAACTTAATTCCTGATGTTTTAATGTTAAATATGTTTGTGGTGACTATATAGACTTATTATTGACTCTATATCCCATTTTACTGGAATCCCTGCCCATTTTTTATGCAGTACTGTGATATCTATAAATAAGTATGATAGGACTTCTGCCTTTGCTGTTCTTGCTCAGAATTTTTGTTTTTATAGGTTCTTGTATGGTTAATTTGCACATTAGAATTATAGTTTTTGTTTGCTAACAGTGTCCCTGACATTTGATGAGTTCATAGTCAATATACAGGCTGATTAAACAGTATGGATATCTTAACATTATTTTTCTAATTTATACACATGGAATATTTCCATTGTCTGATTCTTTTTCTTCTTCATTTCATTTATTCTTCTCTCATACAACACACTCTGATTACAGCCTCCCTGTCTTCCCTCTCTCAACCCACCACATAGACACTCACCCCAAGATTTGCTCTTTCTCCATTTTCATTCAGAAAAGAAAAGAATTCTTAGTGATATCAACCAAACACAGTATAACAAGGTGTAGTAAGAGTAGACACAATCCCTCATATCAAGGCCCGATAAGGCAATTCAGTAGGAGGAAAAAGTCTGAAGAGCACGACGAAAGTCCCAAGGCAAAAGACTCTGAGATACCCCCACTTTCACTGTTTGATGTCCCACAAAAACATTGACTTATGGCTAATGACAGAGAACATTCACTCCTTGTTAAATTATTTCTCAGGTATTCAGTTTTGTGACTCTGGTAGATTTGTCTTTATTTCTTGTCAGTTACTTTGTTACTAGTGTGTACAAAGCAGTTGATTTTGATGTATTGATTATTTTAAAACCCAACTTTATTTGCCAACCCTAAAAACATTTTAGTAGTGTTTTTTAGGATTTTACCTGTAATAGACAATGCTATCTGCAAAAGGATGTGGTAGTTGACCTCCTATTTTCCAACTTGAAATCTTTTTTGTTTTCTTTGACGAATTGATTTGACAGATCTTCCAGTACAATATTGAATAACTACAACAAAACTGTCCATATTTATGTTAGATAATAGAAAAACATACTTTACATTTTTACTCATTTATATGTATACATATATCATATATGTATATATTGTAGTGACATATACATTATTGATATATATTATTGCAACTGGTATAACAGTTATGAGACAGATCTCTTAATGGCTAAGACATCACTTTAGTCAACAGAGTAATGATTTTAAAGTTTTCCTACTCAGTGCAACTTTCATTGTGTTCTTGTAATTATGGAATTGATAATTTATCTTAATTTTGTATGTGTATATTTCTTTTTTCAATAAGAATGTTATATTCAACTAGGTAATTTTATTTTGCATTTTGAAATGATTCTAAGATTCTGTCCTTTATTATTTGTCTTTATTCATGTGAATTGCTTTTCTTCTACTGAAACAGCCTTGCATCCCTGGGGAAGGCTCATATTGGCATGATATTTTATCTTTTCGATGTGCTTTTGAATTTAGTTTGTTATACTACTTTGTTGAAAATGTTTGCTTCTATAGTTATTTATACTATAATTTTATTTTCGGAGTTTCAGAATTCATTTAACATTTGATTTTATTAGTTTGTAATATTTCTTTCAGAATGAGTTTGAAGGAATCTTTTCCACGTTATTTTCAATAGTTCGATAATAATAAAGTAACCGTTTTTTAAAAAATGATATAATTCATCAGTCATTGCTGGAATTTTTCTTGATATCTTTAGGGAAAGATTTATGGATAATGTTTTAATACTTACATTTATTTTTTTGTTTAGCTGTAGATATGTTGGTCTGTGTCAGTGTATGCATTTATGCATAAGAGTAGCTACAAAATCCAGGAGAATATTTGGATCCTCATAAGTCAAAGTTAAAGGCAATCATAAACAGCCTGTAGTTTTAGCTTTTTTAAATTTATTTTATTTCTTTTATTTATAAAATAGTCTTTTTTATCCATGTGCCCTCTTGCTCTTCCTCCCTCCCCTCCTCACAATCCTTCACAATCAGCCTTTAGCCTTCCTCCTACCTGTCCTCTCATCCTCTACCCCAGCAGGGCAAGAAGTCCCAAGGTGGGTCAGCTCAGCTTGGCACATCCACTCCAGGTTAAGTCCAATTGCCTCATCCTAATATTAAGACTGGGTTAGGTGTTCCTCTGAAGGGAATAGGCTCTGAAGTGCCCATTCTTAGAAACACAGTCTGATCCCTGCCCTCAAAGCTCCACATACTGCCCATGTCAATGGACAATTGTTTATCCTTGGCAGGCCTAGCTGCTTTTTTCTGATGTTTCCCCAGTAGCTGTTCTTGATTTAATGAGCTCCCCAGACGTCCAGCCAGTCATCACTGTGGGAATTTTCCTCCTAATCCCTATCCTTTTGTTCATATAGACTCTCCTTCCCTGCTCTCAGCTGGACCAGCAGCTCAGCCCAGTGCTCAGCCATGGAGCTCTGCCTCTACTTCTATTCATTGTTCCATGTAAGTTCTGTGCTGGCATTTAGGATAGTTATTCATTTGATTATAGAGGAAGTCTTCTCTAGGCACCTTCACTATTGGTTGGAGGCATCCTGTAAATTCTTGGAGGTTTCCTTAGCACCTGGTCTCTTTCCAGTATTTAAGGCTGCCCACTATAGATGATGGGTACCAAACTTCTGTCCTGGCAATGGGAAGTTAAGTGCACCATTGAGCCATTTCTCCTACTCTCTCTCTCTCTCTCTCTCTCTCTCTCTCTCTCTCTCTCTCTCTCTCTCTCTCTCTCTCAGTTTATTTAGTATTTAGGTTTGCTGTTTCTTCATGGTTCAACACATTCTGTCTAGGGTTTCCAATTTGTTGCTCTTTCTCAACAATCAAATGAATGTCTCTTTTATCATTTTCAATTTAGAGTATTCTTTGTTTTGTTAATCTAGCTAAAGCTCTTTTGTATCTTGTAGTCAGGTCTCTGTTACATAGTTTGTAAATTGGTGATGTTAACTGTTGTTCAGTGTAATGTCTAGTACCATGATGCTAGGCATTAGGCCAAAAAGATTTTAGTGGACACAAGCTTGACTTCATTTTGTTCAATGATTTAAGTGTTGCATGACATCTCATTAGATGCAGAAAAGGTCTCTCACAAAATCTTACAACTCATTATTCAAAAACTCTTGGAGACGTTAGACATACAAAGGACATACATCAACATAATAAAGGCAATTACTCTAAACCCACATCCACCATTATCCTATATGGGGTAAAACTCAAAGCATTTTCACCAAAATCAGGAATAAGTATGAGTATTCATTCTTTATATAACAATTCAATATAATTATTTAAGTCTTAGGTGAAGTATAAAGAGAAGTAAAAGAGTTCAAAGAGATACATATAGGAGAGGAAGAAGTATCGCTATTGACAAATGATCTCATTCTATACAGTAGAGACCAGAAAATCTTCACTGGTTAAACATACTATCTTTTTTTCCATAGCTGCAGGGTAGTGTGTAGAAAAATGCAAATAGATCCAAGCCTATCACCCTGCACAAAACTCAAATCCAAGTGGATCAAAGACTTCAATATAAACCCATCCACACTGAACTTGATAGCAAAGAAAGTGGGAAATACCCTCCAATTCATTGGCACAGGTGACCACTTCCTAAATATAACACCTGTAGCACAGACACTAAGAACAACAATCAATAAGTGGGACCTCCTGAAACTGAGAAGCTTCTGTAAAGCCAAGGACACAATCAATAGGACAAAACGACAGCCTACAGAATGGGAAAAGATTTTCAGCAACTCTACAAGTGACAGAAGACTGATCTCTAAAATATATAGAGAACTCAAGAAACTAGAGCCCAAAACCTTAAATAACCTAATAAAAAATATGGGGTTCAGAACTAAAAAGGGAATTCTCAGCAGAATTACAAATGACTGAATGACACTTGAAAAAGTGTTCAGCATCTTTAGCCATCACAGAAATGCAAATCAAAACAACTTTGACACACCACCTGTCAGAATGGCTAATATTAAAGACACAAATGACAGCCTATGCTGGAGAGGTTGTAAAGCAGGGGGAACACACCTCCATTGTTGGTGTGAGTGTAAACTTGTTCAGCCACTTTGGAATGCAGTATGGCAGTTTCTCAGAAAACTGGTAATCAATCTCCCCAAAGATCCAGCCATACTACTATTGGGCATATACCCAAAAGATGCACATTTACACACCAAAAGCATTAGCTCAACTATGTTCATAGCAGCATTATTCATAAGAAACATTATTATGAACAGCATTATAAACAGCATTATTATATTATATTATATTATATTATATTATATTATATTATAAACAGCATTATTATAAACAGCATTATTCATTGGAAACAACCTAGATGCACCTAAACTGAAGAATGGATTAACAAACTGTGGTACATCTACACAATGACGTACTACTCAGCAGTAAGGAAAAATAGTATTCTAAAATTAACAGACAAATGGATGGTTTTGAGAATATCCTCCCGAGCGAGGTATCATAAACCCATAAAGATAAGTAGGGATGTACTCACTCACTAGTGGATTTTAAATATAAAGCAAAGCACACCCAAGCTGCAAACCACAACCACTGAATGGCTTGGGATCTGAAGCACCTTGGACCGGTACTGTGGAGCCCATTCCCTCCAGAGGAACACCTGACTAAGTCTTGATGTTGGAATGAGGAAATTGGACTTGCCTGGAGTGGATGCTGAACTAAGCCACCTTGGGACCTTGGGACCTCCTACTCTTGCTGAGGAGAAGATAAGGAGATGGGGAGAAGAATGAGAGACTGAGAGGGGTAGGAGGGGGAGGGGAGTTTGAACAGGGGACAAAAAATTAGACTTTATCAAAAAATAAAAATCATGAAAAAAGAAAATCTCACTGGGAAACGTCTATGGCTGATAAACATTTTGTAGCAGGATAGAAAATTAACACATAAATTTATTCTTCGTATATACAAATAACAAACATACTGAGAAAAATCAGAGAAATACTACCTTACACAATAGTTCTAATAATCTATTAATATTCTTTATTGGATAACAAATTCCTAAATTTTCCATGTAGCTGATGAAGTACTCAGGCTTACATTTATTCTAAAATGAATATTTTTCATCACATTCAAAGCAAATGAACAAACTCAATTTCTTATTCAATTTATTTCTACAATTTTCTACCTGAAATTTTGTTTTTAAAAAATCTCTTTCTTGGAGTAACTCTAAAAATGTGCAAGTCTTACATGATAGATCCTTTAAGACATTGAAATAAGTTACTATTTTTGAGGATTTTCTGATAAGCAACTCAGAAAATTTTTCTTGCTCCTTTTAGGGTTAGGGTTATTTACTATAAAAATATTTTACTTATTTACTTATTTGTGCATGTCTGTAAACATATAAGGCTACTTGTGGATGTACACATGGAGTTCAAATAAGGGCTTGTTTAACTCACTTCTAGCTTTCCACCACATGGATCTTAGTTACTCAAGGTTATCAGGCTCCTTTGCCTGCTGAAGCATCGTCCTGACCCTATTTCACTAACTTTTCACAAATGGTTATGGATGTCCTTTTCATGGAATCTTCTGAGAAACATTTTACCATATTTCATTTTTGGGTAGTGGAAGACACCAACTAGCTTTCAAATCATGACACAGAGTCTTAGTATTAGTTTTGAAAGGTAGGCATTTACTGTTTTTCTGTATGTTGAACTATCACTGCATTTCTGGGATGAAACCTACTTGATCATGGTGAATGATTTGTTTTTATATATATAGTGTTGGATTCGGTTTGCCAGAATTTTGTTGAGAATTTTTGCATCAATATTCATGAGGGGAATTGGTCTATAATTCTCTTTCTTTGTTGTGTCTTTGATTGCCTTGGGTATCAGGGTTATTGTGGTCTCATAGAAAGAGTTTGACAATATTCCTTCAGTTTCCACTGTATGGAAGTTTGTTGAGTATTGGTATTAGCTCTTGTTTGAATGTCTGGTAGAACTCTGCACTGAAACCATCTGGGTCAGGCCTATTTTTATTTGGGAAACTTTTAATGACAGCTTCAATTTCCTTTGGTGTTATAGGGCTGTTTAAGTCTTTAATCTGATTTTGATTTAATTTTGGTAAATGATACCTGTCCAGAAAGCTATCCATTTCTTCTGTGTTTTCCAATTTTGTGGATTATAGATTTTCAAAGAATGACCTGAGAGTTCTCTGGATTTCCTGGTGGTCTGTTTTTATGTCCCCTTTGTCATTTCTGATTTAGTTAATTTGCATATTCTCTCTCTACTTTTTGGTTAGTTTGGATAAGGGTTTATTTAACTTGTTGACTTTCTCAAAGAACCAACTCATTGATTCATTGATCCTTTGTATTGCTCTTATTGTTTCAATTGTGTTGATTTCAGCTCTAAGTTTGATTACTTCCTGCTGTCTACTCCTAGGTGAGTTTGCTTCTAATTGTTCTAGGGCTTTCAGCTGTACTGATAGTTCTCTTGTGTGGGATTTCTCTAGTCTTTTCAGGTAGGTATCTAGTGCTATGAATTTTGCTCTTAAGACTGCTTTCATTGTGTCCCATATGTTTGAGTATGTCGTGGATTCATGACACAGTGCCTCACTTCTGCCTAGATGGCCTCTGCCAGGGGTGTAAGTGAAGAAAGACTTGTTTTCTTTAAGGGTCTGGCCGCAGGCAGTTTAATTATGCTCCAGTAAGAAAATGAGCAGCATGAATGGGCCATTTTTGAAATTGGGGAGATTATAAGTGTAGATATGAATCTGAGGGGACTGATAACTGAGTTTGATGGGGTGCATGATGTAAAATCACAAAATAATAAATATGTAAAATAAAAAATAATAGCTTTCAAACAATAGGACTTTACTTATATTTTAAATGAACTGTGTAGATACAATACCTTAAACAAGAGTAGAAATGTTTATGCAACATGTTGTAACAAAAACAATTTTAATTTTGTATCAATATACAAAATCCTTTAAACAACATTAGAATCATATATACAGTGTAACAAAATTAACTATAAATTTGTAACACTATAAAAATCATGCCAATGCAAAAAAAGAAAGAAAGAAAGAAAAAAAGAAAAAGGAAAGAAAGAAAGAAAAAGAAATGTAGGCCTTAGCATACCTCTTATTCTAATCTTATTATCTTTATCTACATTTTGCCTTGGGGGTGTTTACCTTTCTTTCTTCTTTCTTCCTTTCTTCTTATTTTTATTCTTTCTGTGCATCCTGCTTCTTGTGTCTGGCTGGCAGCTGAGTGACTGGCTGGCTATAGGCATGTCCCTCTTTTTCTATGTTCTTTTTTTATTTCTGTTCTCTAGTTTTTCTCCTGAGCTTAGGGTTCTCTTTTTTTCCCCAAGCCTAGATTTCTCCTCCAATTTATTCTATCAACCACCTCTGCTTATCTCTCTCCTGCCTAGCTATTGGCCAATCATGTTTTTATCAGACTAATCAGGTGCCTTAGACAGGCAGGATGAAACATCAACACACACCTTTTTATAATAACATAAATGCAGCATAAATAAAAGTGACGCATCTTTATACTACTAACAAAGGTAGCAGAAACATCTATAACACACCTTCATAAAATTAAGGTAATATTCTGCAGCATAAATAAATATAGCACATATTTTCCCAGTTTAAATAATATAGCAAAAGAAAAGAGAATAATCAGTGTACCTGTTTTATATTTATCATACCTCTCTTAAGAGTTTAGAATACTTTTATATTAAGTTTTTGATTATCCTTTCTGTACTTTTCACCGTTTATTTTGAAGCTCTAACAACACAATTGTTCATTTCCTTAATGGATTCTGACAGGTTGGTTGTCAATTTAGTTGGCTATAGGTTAAATAAGACAAATGCCTCTGGGCAAGTCTGTAAATGTAGTTACTGAAATCATTACATAAAAAAGATTCTCCAACATAGTGGATGACACTTTCAGGTAGCAGGCAATATATTAAGAATCCGGAAGGAAAAACAAGGCTTATCTGCCTGTTTAACATTGTTCGATGCAGATAAGTTTACCTATCCTGTATCCTCTAGTGCTGATGCTATCATTAAATGACACTGAAACCCACATTCTTTGGCCTTCCACTATAAACCTTTCAGATCTTTGTTTTCAGATTAGATTTAAGATTATTGAGGTACCAGGTTCACAGACAGATTACCTGTGAAGTCTTTATCTCATATTATGCAAACCACCCTAACAAAACTCCTTTGTAGCACGGACTGATTTCATTAATTTTGTTACTGTAGAGAACATTGACTAATAAATTTTATATAAACTTTCTTTGATTTTTTTCTGTTTTGTTATTTTCTTTTTTTTATTTTTTCTTTTTTTATTTTTTCTTTCTTTTTTTCCTTCTTTATTTTGTATTTATCAAAAAAAACAGTAAAAAGAATTTAAAATGCAGAAGAGTTAACAATAACTATACAGAGGATAAGAATCATAAGCATGGCTTATCAAGGGTAGAAATACAAATAAGATTGCTACACATATATTTTCTTTGTGTTCAGCTTTCCCTATATATCCTTATTCAAGGTCTCT
>PVIH01031921.1:0-10244 GCA_004025045.1 Sigmodon hispidus | reverse complement strand
TTTTTTTTTTTTTTTTTTTTTTTTTTTTTTTTTTTTTTTTTTTTTTTTTTTTTTTTTTTTTTTTTTTTTTTTTTTTTTTTTTTTTTTTTTTTTTTTTTTTTTTTTTTTTTTTTTTTTTTTTTTTTTTTTTTTTTTTTTTTTTTTTTTTTTTTTTTTTTTTTTTTTTTTTTTTTTTTTTTGGTTTTAGTGTTTTCTTTGAGTAATGTATCCATTTCCTCTATTGACTGTTCCACTCCAGAGATTCTCTCTTCCATCTCTTGGATTCTGTTGGGTATTCTTGTACCTGTAGTTCCAGCTCTTTTCTTCAGATTTTCTATTTCCATCTTTGCCCCATTTTGTGCCTTTTTTTATTGCTTCTATTTCAGTTACTAGTTTCTGGAATGTTTCTTTTATTTGTTTGTTTTCCTTTTCTTGGTTTTCTTTCAAGGATTTGTTCATCTACTCCAATATATGGTATGTGCTTTTTCTATTTCTTTAAGGGAATTTTTCATTTCCTCTTTGAAGGCTTCTATAATCTTCATAAAGCAGTTTTTGATGTTGTTTCTGTTTCCTCTTCATTACTCTGCTCAAGTCTTGGTGTTGTAGAACCACCGTTTTTTTTTTTTTTTTTTTCCTGGTATTGCCTTGTTGTTCTTTATATTGTTATATGTATTCTTGCACTGGCATCTGCCCATTGGTTCAGTAGTTCACACGTAGGCAGCTCCTAGTCAGTTGTGGCTAGAGGGCATGTGTGTCTCCTGTCTGTTCTAATCACAGGGTCTGCATGAATTCTGACTGTGCTCTGGACAGGGTTATGTGTTTGGAAGGCATCAGTCAGTCTATGTTGATATAGCTTGCACTGAATATGGGGCCCAGCCATGGGCAGTCCTTTCTGTTAGGTATTGTAGGAGAAGGCCACTCCCAGCTTTAGCCTAGGGCCTATCTACATGGGAGAGTGTGAAATCAGAACCTTGGGTTTGAACCTGGGCTTTGGTGAGGGATTCTCCCTGTGGTTGCCCCAGTAGTGAAGTCTTCTCACATCTAACTCTGTTCTGGACACATGTCTGTGTTTCCAAGTCATACTTCTAATGAAAGCTCTGTCAAAACTCAATGGCAAAAATTGAACAGTAAGATTGTAGTGACAATGTTAGGCCCCACTGTTTTTCTGAATAGTGAAACAGAAATGAGAAAATCCAAAAGACACTCATGAAGAAGACAGAAATTTTTATGAAAGCTTATCTTCTTTGAGAATTATACTGAACTGTATGAGATATGTGGCTCATTCACACAGTTCACACATGTGCAGTATTTTAAAAAGGAATCCTGAAGATGAATACAAAAGCTGGGCATGATCACTCAAGCTTTTAATAGCAGCACCCTGGAGGCAGAGGCAGGCAGATTTCTGTGAGTTCCATGCTTTCCTGGTCTATAAAGTGAGTTTCAGCACAGGCAAGGCTGTGTAAAAGGAATGTTTGAACAAATAAAAGTAACCTCAAAATACAAATGAGCATTTTATTTACACCACAGTGTGAATACATTTCAAAAGGGAAGGGTAAATTTTTACACAGTAAAAATATATGCTTACAACCAAAGACATGGAACTTACAAAGGTACGTTAAGTGATCTAATCATATATTTAATCAATCTTTATGAGATTTATATCTAACAAACTCAGGGAAGACCAAGAAAACCCAAGTAAATGGTTAAGGAATTAATGAAAAAAAAAAACTGTATTTTTTGTAATAATACAAAATATAATAATGTAAACATTGCATTATATGGAGACAGAAAATTAGAAATATAAATCTTAGATAAATTGAAAAAGATAAGACTAAGTTAAATAGTAACTCAAGGACAAGTTTCTGCTTCAGGATGTAGGAGGACAAAGACTAGCATCAGGGCTTGAATACAAAGAAACAAAACTGAATCACTCAATTAAAGAAATAATAGGTTAAAGAAATCAACAGAAGTATAGCTGCATTCTAGCAGTAATATTAAAATGTAAAAGTGAAATTAAAGACTGAAATTGTAGGGCAAGGCAGGTCTATAATGTCAGCACTCAAGAAAAACAGGTAGAAAGATCTATGTGAGGTGAAAGCTGGCCTGATCACATTACAGGCCAGTTAGGGCAATATAGTGAGACTCTCTGAGAAATAAACAAGAAATCCCATTTTTACATTGATATTAAATTTATACAAAAATACTCTTTGATAGAATGGTGATATAAATGTTAGAAGGCTGATTCTCATGGTTTCAACAAAAATTCCCCAATAGACATGTATTTTAATTCTAAATTGCCAGTTGTTCAAAGTATACTGGTAAATTTTGTTGATGGAATATTATTAAATAAAAATATGCCACTAAGGACAGACTCTGAGGGAAAAAAAAGCCCCAAGCAACCTGTTTTCTCTCCCTACTTAAGAACGTGGTTGAGCATGTTATCTCTCAGCTATTTATCCCATCAAAAAAATACTGCTTGCTCTCAGCCCTTCCTGTCATTATCCACTTTTATTCCATTGGAAACATTAGCCAAAGCAAGCTTTCTTTCTTTCTTTCTTCCTTCCTTCCTTCCTTCCTTCCTTCCTTCCTTCCTTCCTTCTTTCTTTCTTTCTTTCTTTCTTTCTTTCTTTCTTTCTTTCTTTCTTTACTAGTTAAATAATTTATTAGCACATAGAACCAATCCTGCAGCGAGGAAATAAACTGCTTTCTGCTTCAGTGCTGGGAAGGAAGGAGCAAAGACCGTACAGTGCCTTCCTAGTGTCCAATTCCAGCCTAGCTGTGTGTGCTCCATTCTCACAGCTGCAGAAGAATATAGCATTAGGTCTGATAGGCAGAGCAGCAGCCCTGTCACTCTATTTATAAAGACTGAAGCCCATGTTAATTTCCATGGTCATGACTTTAATAAAACTCACTCTAAAAGCACTTTTGTCCCGACTTCCCTGGTCGGTGGTTGAGGGAAGAGCAGGCTGGGCACGCATGAGACACAACAGTCTTTATTGGGCTCACACCAGGAGTCCATTGGTCTTGAGGACCTCTGTAAACTTGCTGATTTCCTTCTCCACATTCCTTTCGGCCTGTTTCTGCAGCCTCAAGAGCTGCTTCTTTTTCCGATAGTGGATCTTGTCCTTGTCCTTCCGTTTCTCCTCCAGAGTGGCCATCACTGCCTGATACTTCCACCTGACCTCATGAGCCCAGGTAAGCGAACTTTCTGGTAGGCTTCAGCCGCACAACCTTGAGGGCGGCAAGGACCACCATCCGTTTTTTCTTGTCATAGGGTGGAGATATCTCATCCAACACCTTGAGGCGTTCCAGGGCAGCCTGGCCTCGCTTGGTCTTGTGGGGCAGCATGCCTCGCATAGTGTGCCAAAAAATACGGCTCGGTGCTCAAAAGTGGTAGGGGCCACGAGAGGGGTTGGTGTTCATGTGTTTTCTGAGAAAGGCCAGGTACTTTAACTTGTTCCTGTATAAATTTCCAGAAATGTTGATGCCCTCACAGCGTACAACTACCACCTTCTGCCCCAGAAGTACCTGCTTGGCCACAATGGCCGCCAGGAGGCCAAGAAGATGGCCTCGGCTGTCCAACACTAGGACCTGCCCCTCTGCCATCTTCGGCAGCCGCCTGGGAAAGAGCTCTTTCTTTTGTAAGTTGCCTTTGTCATGGTACCTTATAAAAGCAACAGACAAGTAACTACTACTGTCAACCACTGTCTCACTGGATTTAACCTGCTCTTCAGAGAGTATTCATATCAGGTTCTGAAACATGGTGAGGAACACACAGTATGGTAGGTCACAGGCACCAAGGAATACACTACTGTAGATTTCCTAAAATATTTCAATGAAAAACTTCTTGATAAAAATGTGTTTATATTGAAAATAAAGTGCTGTGATCAGCCTTCATCAGTGACTTATTGTAATGCACAGTCATTAGTACAGAAAACAATAATGGGCCAAACTAAGATATAAAATGATTCTAGAGTGTGAAACATTCAGATCACCCTCTTCAAGGCTCAGGAAATTGATATAGTTCGATCAACCTCAAGTTTTCCTTGAGGTCCCAATGTATGGAGAAAGAATATATTTTTTCCTCTAAAACCAGGAGTATGCTTGGCAGAGCCCCGTGTGGTCTGAGGTAAGGAAATTGGTGAGTGATATCTTCTGACTTGAGACAACCATTACCAGCAAAAACGGTTGGTGTTATCTCTCCCAAAGCTGTTATGTGCTTGGTCTCTGATGCTATTGAGATATTTTGTGTTTCCCTTGTGCAACATAGATCGACTAGTCCTCATTTACTCTATCCCATTGTATGATAGACTTTTAAGGACATCCCGAATTTTTCACTTTGAGGAAAAACTATGTATAGTATGCTAAATTTCTTAATATACTTTCTTGGCATAAGACATAGATCATACAAGAATTCTCAAGCTAATCTTTTCTATCTTCTTTATTCTTATCCCCTATATCTTCCTCCTCAGAAGCCTGACCAGGTCACAGGACTGACCTGGAAGATATAGGAAGATCTAGAGCCAGAGTATGGAGAAGAATGCAAGGATAAACCTGGACCTGACCATACCACCCTGGCAATTGGCACAATGCCTCAGGAGATTAGGCTTGATAATTCATTATGGTTGAGAGAAGGGTACCTGAAGTTGAGACCTTTCCTGAATGTCTACTGATAGTAAATAATAAGTAGCAAAAGGGTGTTTCTTTTTCAGAGATGGACCCCGTTATGAGTTGCCCAGGATCTAGTAAGTAACCTCTCACATATGTTCAGACAGGTCTAGTTAAACTCATAGGATTCTACTCAAAGAAAAGTTATGAAAGAAAGTCTGCTGTTTTTATTTCTGCCAACAGACTTCTGAATTATCTTTATAGAGATTATTAATTGAGTCAGGGTAAAGTCAAGCACCACAGGGTCACCACTCTGCCCTCTCTGTAGGGCTCCCTGACAGTGCTCCATAGAGGTAACACATTCATCCTCCCAATCACAGATAAAAATTCTTTCAAGTGTTTAGTGTATATTTTACCACTTTTGCTGAGTAACTATTTGTAGTTTCCTGTTTACAAGAAACAAAGGGATACAAGAGATGCCTAGCACTCAAGGTACTCATTACATCTATCTGGTCAGTGGGCAGCACAAAAATGTGGCATATATCCTGTTTTTCCCATTGATTCTTCCTGGAAACAACTTTTTGTCTTTAACTGTCATGCTACATACCCTTATTCATGAACAAATTTCTCAACTAATGTGTACTGAAAGTAAGTCTCTGCCTAGTCCGTATTCATATTCAAGGTCCTCAACAGTTACAAACCCCTGAAGACAATGCATCAAAAAGAACACTTGGACACAGTGTCAGTGGGAATCCAACTCACTGTAGCCACCTTGTAAGTCAGTGTGCAACTTCTTCAACAAACATATTTACCTAGGATTTAAATATATTGCACACAAGGTTTTGTATAAAATAAATAACTACAATACATTCTTACAATAGTAAATAATTATTCAATGATCAATATATATAATGAACAGGAACAGAAAGTGGAAAACATAAAAATACATACACAACATGTGAACACTGACACATGGCTACCATGTTCTCATTCAATCACAGAGTAATAAGATTTTTTCCCCTGAAGATTCTAAGCCAGTTGTTTCAAGAGGAAGGAACAGTTTCTGCAGGACAAATAAAGTGATGCTAAAAAGATAGAAAATATGGAAAAATTTCTAAGACTTCAGACCTCAGAAGGTTCAACCAAGATTTCAAAATCTTTTAAAATTATTGCAATGAAAACCTTCAAATAATGTTTTGAAGACAGACAACAGAAGATGTCAATGAAAGACAATCTAGGCAGAGCTTAGACTTCTACAGAGATACTAAACAATTCTCCCCCAAATCCTCTGGCATTGTATTAGGAAATGGGACAACTTACCACAAAGAAAATAGAATCTAAAGAAATAATAAAAACCTTGAAAGTGAGGATATCAGAAAACAAAACTTAAAGAAAAAAATATTTCTAATTTTACAGCATGTTAAAATTAGAGTAATGAGATTCATATTATAGTGAAATGAACACACAAGTGACACAAATGGAATAGGAATGTCCTTGTTCATAAACATCACAAAATAAATTAAAATTTTTCTAGTATTAATTCTTAGATAGGAATCCAGTAACATATACAAGAAAATAATCTCTGAAATTATTTAGAGAATATTTCACACTAATGACAAAACTCAATTTCCAAATTACACATTAAAAAAACTCTTAGGTCTTTAAATTACAGCTTTTAGGTATTGATGGCTTGCAGTATGTCTTCTGTAATGTCTGATGCCTGATGAGGTTAGAAGAAGACATTAGATATCCAGTCGAAGGTGTCAGCCACCACGAGGGTGCTTGGAACCAAACCCTTGTCTTCTTTAAGTGCAGGAGGTGATATTACCTACTGAGCCATATCTTCAGCTCCCTCCAAAACAATTTTTTTAACCTTCCAGGCCTCTTTGTGCAGTGTCACAGATTTGTAGGTTTGTCAATAAGCCCAGCTTATTATAAAAAGACTATTCTCAAATCATCAATATTTCTAACACAACACTGTACTCTGTAGATAGAGAAAACATAATGGAAGATTCTATATATAATTCAACAACTGTCATCATGTCTTAATAAAAACACTTAGCATGTTCACTTAATATAAATTAAGTTACAGAACTTTTAATTACAGATCAATCAAAACTCAAGGATTCACATGGAACTGAGTTACTGGGATGACAATATTTTACATTATCAAGTTTCTGATTTTTATCACAGAACAAAAATCAATATTTATTTTGTTTTTTATGTTTTCTTATCAAACGGTAAAACGTGTGCTTTTTTATTATTATGAATAAAGAAGTCACATTCTCTATCCTTGTATATCCTTATTCAAGGTCCCTTCCCCCTCCCAACACAATAGGCCATTCTCTCTTCTCCACAACTCCCTATCTCCACCATGGACAGTCTGTCCCAAGGTCTCAATATTGCTTAGCTCAGCCTCCACTCCTGGCAAATCTGGTTTTCTTCCCCCAACTTGAAGACTGATTTAGGTGTTCCTCTAGGAGGAGTGGGATCCAAGGAGTCAGATCAAGGTGTTTCTGATACCAAGCTGTTGAGTGGTTGTTGTTTGCAGCTTAGGCATACTTTGCTTTTTTTCTTTTTTGTTTAGAGTCCACTAATGAGGGAGTACATCCCCTGCTTATCTTTCTGGGTTTGTGATACCTTGCTCAGAGGATATTCTCCAAATCCATCCATTTGCCTGCAAATTTTAGGATATCATTTTTTCTTACTGCTGAGTAGTACTCCATTGTGTAGATGTACCACAGTTTGTTAATCCATTCTTCAGTTGAGGGACATCTAGGTTGTTTCCAGGTTCTTGCTATTACAAGTAACACTGCTATGAACATAGTTGAGCTAATGTTATTGGAGTGCAACTGTATGTCTTTAGGGTATATACCCAGAAGTGGTATTGCTGGGTTCTTGGGGAGATTGATTCTCAGTTTTCTGAGAAACCGAGATACTGCATTCCAGAGTCGCTGAACAAGCTTACACTCCCACCAACAATGGAGGAGTGTTCCCCTTGCTCCACATTCTCTCCAGCATAGGCTGTCCTGTGTCTTTTATCTTAGCCAATCTAACAGGTGTCAGGTGGTATCTCAAAGTTGTTTTGATTTGCATTTCTCTGATGGCTAAAGATGATGAGTACTTTTTCAGGTGCCTTTCCGCCATTCGTAATTCTTCTGCTGAGAATTCCCTTTTTAGATCTGAAACCCATTTTCTGATTGGGTTATTCAAGGTTTTGGGCTCTAGATTCTTGAGTTCTTTATATATCTTAGAGATCAATCCTCTATCACTTGTAGGGTTGGTGAAAATCTTTTCCCATTCTGTAGGCTGGCGTTTTGTCCTATTGACAGTGTCCTTGATTTTATAGAAGCTTCTCAGCTTCAGGAGATCCCACTTATTGATTGTTGATTTTAGTGACTGTGCCACTGGTGTTATATTTAGTAAGTGGTTGCCTATGCCAATTCGTAGAAGTGTATTTCCCACTTTCTTTTCTATCAAGTTCAAAGTGGCTGAGTTTATGTTTGAGGTCTTTGATCCACTTGAATTTGAGTTTTGTGCAGAGTGACAGGCTTGGATTTATTTGCATTTTTCTACACACTTCCATCTAGCTATGCCAACACCATTTGTTAAATATACTATCTTTTTTCAATTGAATATTTTGGGCCTTTTCGTCGAAGATCAGGTGTTCAAAGGTATTTGGGTTAATGTATGGATCCTCAATTCTATTCCATTGATCTACAAGTCTGTTTTTATGCCAGTACCAGGCTGTTTTTATTACTGTAGCTGTATAGTATAACTTGAAGTCAGGGATGGTGATACCTCCTGAGGTTCTTTTGTTGAGTAAAGTTGTTTTGGCAATCCTGGATTCCCTGTTATTCCAAATGAAGTTGAATATTTTTCTTCCAAGGTCCAAAACATAATGTGTTGGGATTTTGATGTGCAGTGTATTGAATCTGTAGATTGCTTTCGGTAGAATTGCTATATTTAGTATGTTTATCCTACCTATCCAGGAACATGGGAGAGCTTTCCATTTTCTGATATCCTAGTCAATTTCTTTTTTTTTAGTGATTTTAAATTTTTGTCAAATAGATCTATTACTTCTTTGGCTATAGTTACTCCAAGGTATTTAATACTATTTGCTGCTATTATGAAGGGTAATATTTCCCTTATTTCTTTTTTATCCCTTCTATCTTTAGTGTGTAGGTGGGCTATGTATTTCTTTGAGTTTATCTTGTATCCTGCTACATTACTGAAGGTGTTTATCAGCTGTAGAAGTTCCTTGGAAGAATTTTGTGGGTCACTTATCTATACAATCATATCATCTGAAAATATAGTTTCACTTCTTCTTTTCCAATTTGTATCCTCTTAATCTCCTTTTGTTTTCTTATTGCTTTAGCTAAAACTTCGAGAACTGTGTTGAATAGATAAGGGGAGAGAGGACATCCTAGTCTAGTTCCTGATTTTTGTGGGATTGCTTTGCGTCTTTCTCCATTAAGTTTGATGTTGGCTGTCGGCTTCTTGTAAATTGCATTTTTCTACACACTTCCATCTAGCTATGCTAACACCATTTGTTAAATATACTATCTTTTTTCCATTTAATATTTTGGGCCTTTTCGTTGAAGATCAGGTGTTCAAAGGTATTTGGGTTAATGTATGGATCCTCAATTCTATTCCATTGATCTACAAGTCTGTTTTTATGCCAGTACCAGGCTGTTTTTATTACTGTAGCTGTATAGTATAACTTGAAGTTATTATATTTATTATTATATTATTATTTTTCTGATATATATTTCTGATATCCTGGTCAATATATATTCTGATATCCTGGGCTTTATTATATTTAGGTATTTTCCCTGTATTCCTGATCTCTCCAGGGCTTTTATCATAAAGGAGTGTTGGATTTTGTCAAAGGCTTTTTCAGCATCTAAGGATATGATCATGTGGTTTTGTACCTTTAGTTTGTTTATATGATGGATAACGTTTACAGTTTTTTGTATATTAAGTGAGCCCTGCATTTCTGGGATGAAGCCTACTTCGTCATGGTGGATGATATTTTTATATATTGTTGTATACGGTTTGCTAAAATTTTGTTGAGAATTTTAGCATCAATATTTATGAGGGAAATTGGTCTGTAATTCTCCTTCTTTGTTGTGTCTTTGAGTGGTTTGGGTATTAGGGTAATTGTTGCCTTATAAAAGGAATTTGGCAATATTCCTTCAGTTTCTATTGTGTGAAATAGTTTGAGGAGTAATGGTAGTAATTCTTCTTTGAATGTCTGGTAGAATTCTGCACTTAAACCATCTGGACCAGGTCTTTTATTTTTGGGGAGGTTTTTAATGACTGCTTCAATTTCCTTAATGGTTATAGGCCTGTTTAGGTAATTAATCTGATCTTCATTTAATTTAGGTAGATGGTACCTGTCCAGAAAGCTGTTCATTTCTTCTAGGTTTTCCATTTTTGTGAAATATAGATTTTCTTTTTTTTGTCTTTAGATATTTTTATTTCTTCAATTTTTATTATCAGGAGTGACTGAAATAAAAAATATAATTGAGTCCCATCATTATTGTCATTATGGAAATGGCTTTAAGAGAAAACTGGTCAGATGAATATTATTGCTTCCCACTTTTCAACTGGTAAATAGTTGCCATTGATAAAACAGACAAGCCCAGAGAATC
>PVIH01031920.1:0-10247 GCA_004025045.1 Sigmodon hispidus | reverse complement strand
TTGGCCCTTTTCTTTTGCAGCTCTTAAAATTTTTTCTTTGTTCTGTATGTTTTGTGTCTTGATTATAATGTGGCGTGCTGACTTTTTTTTGGGATCATATCTATTTGGTGTTCTGTAAGCTTCTTGTATCTTTATAGGCATTTCCTTCTTCAGGTTAGGAAAGTTTTCTTCTATGATTTTATTGAAAACATTATCTGTGTCTTTGAGCTGGTATTCTTCTCCTTCTTCTATTCCTATTATTCTCAAATTAGGTCTTTTCATGGTGTCCCAGATTTCCTTAACATTTTGAATTATGGCTTTTTTAGTTTTACTATTTTCTTTGACTGATATATCTATTTGAGCTACTGAGTCTTCCACTTCAGAGATTCTATCTTCCATCTCTTGAACTCTGTTTGTTATGCTTGTATCTGTAGTTCCAGCTTTTATCTTCAGGTTTTCTATTTCCATTTTTGCCTCATTTTTCACCTTTTTTACTGCTTCTATTTCAGCTTTTATTTCAGCTTTTAGTTCCTGGCATGTTTCTTTCATAGATTTGTTCATCTCTTCCAATTTGTTGTTTGTAGTTTCTTCTATTTCTTTAAGACTTTTTTTCATATCTTGCTTGAGAGTTTCAATGATCATCAAAAAGGAATTTTTGGTGTTGCTTCCTTCTGTTTCCTCTTCATTGCTCAGTTCAGGTCTTGTATTTGTAAGATCTCCACTCTCTTCTGGAGTTACCATGTTGTCGTTTGTAGTATTATGTAATTTTTTGCACTGACGTTTGCCCATGGCTTCAGTAGTTCACGATTAGATGGGTCCTGGTCAATTGTGGCACTCGGGTTTGTGTGCCTCCTGTCACCTTTCTGTTCAGGGTCTGATTCTGTCTTTCAGAGACCCCTGCAGTTGTTGGCTCGCTCAGTTCGAGGTCGTGGTGGGAGCCGTGTAAATTCCCTCAGCAGGAACTGTGGATGTGGTCAGGGGCAGAGTTTACCTGCCCCTGCTCCAGAGTGCGCTGGGATTCTGCAGACAGCACTCGGTCCCGGGAGTGGAACCGGAAGCAATGGGACCCCATGAGTTTTGTTTGCTAGTAATTATTTTTATATTTCCCTTCTTTTTAAGAAAGAAAAATTATGAGATTGGGTATATGAGAGTGATGATCTGTGAATCATTTGAATAGTAAAAGAATATGATCCAGATATAATGTATAAAAAAATGAATAATAAAAATGATCTTTTAATTTTTACAAATGAGTAAAGATTGCCACAATGTCTATTACATCTATGAAAAACAGAAGCTGCAATATGAGATTTGTAAAAATCATTAACAAACAAAATATTAGGCTATTTATCACTTTACATTGGTGAAGAAGCTAGCTAACAATATGCAGATAGGGAAAATGTTCCATAGCAAAAACTAGTTGCTCACATTTGTTGTAATGAGAATTAACACTCTGGTTAAAGGAAAAGTTGAGAGCTTTGAATGGCAAAGGTTGGTGCAATACGGAAGATAAATAAGAGGGCTTGCTGCTCAGTATTAGATAACCAAACATACAAGCAAAAGGACCGGCTCCAAACCAGTAACGGCTGGCCACACCGGTCCTTCTGAAATGAGATTAAGTAACTATTTTCTTTTCAGAAGTTTTTGCTCCCAATACAGCTAATTCTAACAGACTAAGTAAAGGTAGCATCTAAGAAAGTCTTCTATTTAGGAAAGAACACCACCACCCTCACTCGACCATCCTGTAGACAAGGAATTAAGAACTTCTTTGCAGCTGTGAATTTACTTCAACTAATAGTACTTGAGACACTTACAAAGTCAGAGAATGGTGACCCTGGAGTCATTTACTAACAACTAGTAAACAGGCAGAGTCAAAAATACAAAAGCCAAGTTAGAAATGGACAAACCCCCTTTGCTGGATGGCTGCTCCTGGACAGAGGGGAGAGCCATTGGTCTCTCTATTAGCATGCTCATTCTTCTCCTAATAGATACATGAACTTTTGTCTTTTTTCTTCTATAGCTCTATAAAAGCCCCCAAATAAGACAGTTCAACAATACTTTCCTATCTTGGGGATCCCACCCACTCAGGGGAATTCTTCTCACTTTTCTTAACTCCTCACCTATTCTTAATTACTTCTTAACAAAGCTTGCTTCAGCTGTGAGAAGTTCCTTTCCTGTGGAGTTTTTGAACTTAATTGACATAAGGCAAGGAACACAAGAACAGTGTCTTTTGTGACAGTATCAAATGTTCTTGAGCTAAGCAAAACCAGGCCCAGTAAGGTTCTATTAAACAATTAAACTTGCATCAACATGGCCACTTACTAGATGATCCATTCAAGCAACATCTATACAACTAGAACACTATTTTCCACCCCTAGCCCACGAACCTATTTTCTTCACAAATAAAGACGCCCCTTTTAGAGAAGCAGTTGCTGTTTCCCTGTGAATGGTAGAATACTTACAAATACCAAGCCAATAAGACTATTAATTATGTATTTAGAAAGAAACATAATCTTAGAAAAATAAAAATAAAGTTAAACTTTTACATGTTAAATTTTGCACATTAAAATAAATGTTAAAAATGTTTTACATGTTAAAACAAATAATTTATGTCTTAGTCTCAAAGTTCTGTTTAGTTTATATCAATAAAAATGTGCTGCCAGTTCCTGGTGGCACACACCTTTAATTCTAGCACTCAGGAGGCAGAGACAGGCAGATCTCTTTGAATACAAGGCCAGCCTAGTCCACAAAGCAAGTTCCAGGACAGCCAGAGCTGTCACACAGAGAACCCTTGTCATGAAAAAACAATAATAATAATAATAATAATAATAATAATAATGTGCTGAGATGTCCCTTTGTTTTGTAAATAGCCTACATGCTTTCTGATATAATACTTCCAGTGACTTTCCTTCTGTGGAGCTTCTATCTTCAGGAGTGGTTTTCATTTTTTCTTGTCCCTTCTACCTGTTAGCAGTTTTCCTTCACTTCTTTTTATTGTATATCATTTCCTAGGAGACCTGGACTAATAGCTGATGACCCTATACAACTCACTGAAGGAACAATTGAAATTCTTCCTTCAAGCCCCTGTGTGTTCTGCTTGTGACTACTGAAAGGAAGATGGATGAGTCACAGACAACTGGGTCAATGAAAAACCCACCCTATCATTATAACTCAGAAAATGCACCCAAGGAGCTCTCACCCCAACATTAAGTTAGCAACATGGATCTTAACAACAGGAGCCACTGTGAGATTGGAAAAAGACCAGGTGTTAGGGTCACCTCCAAGAACTCACAGGATGTCCCTGCCTAGGTCTCCAACCAATACTGAAGGTGTTTCCTAGAAAAGACTTTCCCTATAAATCTATGAATAGCCACCCCAAGTACCATCACAGAACTTACATCCAACAATGAATAGAAGTACAGGCAGAGATACATGGCTGATCACTAGGCTGAGCTCCTGGTCCAGCTGAGAGCAGGGGACAAGAGTCTATATGAGCAAGGGGATAGAGATTATGAGGAAAACTCCCTCAGTGATGGCTGGATGGAGCTCTGAGGAGCTTACTGAATTAAGAACAGACACTGGGGAAACTTCAAGAAAAGTAACTAGGCCCTCCAAGGATGGGCAATATGTGGAGCCTCGAGGGGATGGATCAGACTGTGTCTCTATTCGTGGACTTGCAATTCAGAGCCCACTCTCCCCAGAGGAACATCTAACCCAGTCATGACATTAGGATGAGGAAATCAAACCTGCCTGTAGTGGATGCTGAGCTGATTCACCTTGGGACTTCTTGCCCTTTTGGGGGAGGGGATGGGGGATGGGGAGAAGAGAGGCTGAAGGCAGACAGTGAGGGACTGGGAGGGGGAAGGGAGGGAGAGCAAGGGAATACATGGGGAAAAAGGACTTTATTGTCTAAAAGAAATTAATAAGAAAAAATAATAATCTTCTTCTACCTATAATTTGTCCCTAGATTCTCTAAGTACCAGGAGCAGGGAGGAAAGTTTGCATTCTAATTTCCTGGACTTGCTGAGTCTCATAAATTTTTTAATTTATGAGTTTTTATCATCTTCCTCTCTTCTAGGAAGGCACATTCTGAATATGAACTACACAACAATATATGACAGCAGATTTTTATGATGATCCACTCCTACTCCACACTATACTGTTTTTGTCTTTAATGCATACTTTCACGTTTTCTTTATAAACCATTGCTTATGGTTTATATTTTTAAAATCAGTGTCAAACAATTGCCCCATTTGTCATCATGATGTGATTGGATTCTTTGGTGTATGCTATTCATCTCCTCTAAATTTTCTTGTTTTTAAATTGAAAAGGAATTTGAATATAATGCATTGAAATTATGAGTCTCTCCTCTCCCAAATCCTCTCAGACTCCACACTTCTTCATCTATCAAAAATCTATACCTTTCTGGAATTATTTGATGGAGGAAAAGAATATGATCAAAATTTACTTAAATTTAAAAATAGTTTTAAATTATAAAAATAATAATAAAATAAAATTAGTTAAAATAAAATAAAGCTACAATAGGAAACAAACAATAGAAGTACCAAAGAAAAAGCACAAGGTGAAAGGCCATTGCAAGAAAACCCCCCCTCCATCAGCTTTGTTAATTGTAGACTTACTGGAAAATGTTACACCCTGCTCCCACGCCCTATAGTCAGGAAGTTAGTCCACCACGCTTAAAATACCTGATGTCTAAAGTAACTTGGAATTTGTTTACCCACCCAGATTCACAAAGACATCTGGCCAGGCCAGAAGGCTGCACTCTGGAAGACTCTGTTCCCCCTCCCTGGTAGAACTGCCCCATAAAAGGCCTGTGAGCCTTGGATTTGGGGTCACCAGCCTCTTCTTGTGCTGTGTGACCCGCGAGCTCGTGTTTAATAAAGCTTCATTGTAACCCGATATCGGAGTGAAGCTCTCTGTTCTGGATGCCAACTCTAACAAAGGAATGCAGAGACACACACAGGAATCCCATAAAAACACAAAGAAGCCCTTCTACCCTTCATTCCTCACCCCCTATGATCTTCTGGAGCACATGATGGGGCCTGGTCTTGAATGAAGGCCCAAAGCTGCAGGATCTCCATGACACAGGACAACAACAGGATATGCAAGTGGAGTCTCAGTGAGGGCCCAGCAGACGGGAGAGGCCTGGAACCAGACCAATGACTCCTGCAGTGAACACTTACAGTAAACATGTATGGACTAAATGGTAGACTGTGTGTCTCACTGCATTATACTGTGGCTTCCATTATGAGATCTTTTATATTTATTTTATTTTGTTTTATGGGAGGTTCCAGGGTCAGAGAGTAAATTCGAAGGGACAGAGAGAAGGATGCATGATGTGAAACTCATAAAGAATCAATAAAAAAAATTAAAAACACAAAACAAAATTTGTAATATTTACACAAAGAAATTGTAAGGCATTATGTGACAAAGAATGTCAAAAATGTCAATGAGTTCATTTTGAATAGGCAATGTAATGCTGGGCATGGTGGTCTGGCTTTTGTAATTATTTGTATTACCAGTGAATCTGTGTTGGAGAGTGATAGACCCCAGACTCAGGGTACTATCCTATGGAAGGAGGGCCCTAAGAACCCAGACTCCAGGCCGTTGATGTAAAATAACATGAGGTTTATTACATCTGGAGATGGGCTACCTTCCTGCCTCAGGAAGCAAGGGAGTAGCCAGGGAGGGGCAATCCCATGTCTCTTTTAAAGGCTAAGACCATAAAATCACCATAGCATCTGGGGCAACACATGATTGTCACTTTAAAGGTCATACTTCAAAGTCATAAGGTTGCTCACAGTAGTCATGGGGTTGCCTTAAGACCAGCTGGTCAGGGGGCTTTTATAACCGGGTGTTGGTCACCGCTATTCTGCTTGGAACTTCTGGTATTTTAATCACAGGTTCGACCAGACCATTATGTCCTAACTGAGTTGATTACTGCTATCTGGGCTGGGTCACTCTGTTTCCTGGGACAGACTTTTAGACTTTTAGTTCCTTGTTCTCATGGGGGGTGCTCTGCTGAATAACTGAACTGAATGCATGGGTCAAGCCTTAGAACCCAGGGTCCTTCAGAGAGAACTAATTTTTCAATTGCTAGTGGTTATCAACTGGAGTTAGCTTCTAAGTTAGGAATAAAACTTGGTGTCCACTTCCCCTGTCAGTGATGGAATCTTATCATGTGTTTACCTATGCTGTCTTTGGGCATACTGCTGTAATCTCTGTGAGCTCATATCTGTATTGATCATACTATGTTCAGAAGGCCTTATTTCCTTCATGTCATCCTGTTTCTCTGGCTCTTTCAGTTTTTCTGCTTCTTCTACTACAGTGTTCACTGAGTCCTCAGGAGAGGGAGTTGATGTAGGCATTCCTTTAAAACTGAGTATTTCAAGGTCTCTCTCTATATACATTGTCTAGCTGTGAGACTCTATTTATTATTTATTCCCATGTACTGTCAGAGGAAGCTTCTTTGAAATGACTGATTAAGTCACTGATATATGAATATTGCAGAATGTCATTAGGAGACATTTTATTGCTGTATTCCTGTACAGAACAGTAGTATTTTATTTTCTGTAGGTCCTTGGCCTATATACTCTCAGATTCTTATATGCTCAGAAGCATTAGGAGTTGGTTCCATCTCAGGGAAAGGGCCTTCCACAAGCTTTGTGCCACTATTGTGCATCTTGCAGACAGGTTGCCATAATACATGAAAGAATTTTAAGCTGGTGTCATTTACCTTTCTCCTTTGGTAAGGTGCAAAGGAGTTTCCTGTACCACAGACACTGGTAGTAGGGGGAAAGGCTCTGGTTAGGTACAAACTCAAGTATTTCTTGTCTTCAATGGGGCCTCACAATCAGTCCAAAGCATCCAATAAAGTTGTCTATAACCTGTGTTGTTTGGAGGTTCCCATGGAATTCCTTTGGCCAACAACTCAATTAGACATATTCAGTTCCCAGAATTGGACACTTCATTTGGTGAGCAATAACATCTAGTTGGGTCTGAAGGACCCTGGGTTCTAGGGCTTGACCTAGGCATTCAGTTCAGGTATTCAGCAGAGCACCACCCATGAGAACAAGGAACTGAAGTCTAAAAGTCTGTCTCAGGAAACAGAGTGATCCAGCCCAGATAGCCGCAATCAACTCAGATAGGACATAATAGTCGAACCTGAGATTAAAATACCAGAAGTTCCAAGCAGAAAAGTGGTGACCAACACCCGGTTGTAAAAGCCCCCTAACTAGCTGATCTTAAGGCAATCCCATGACTATTGTGAGCAACCTTACGATTATATTATGACCTTTAAAGTGACCAGTCATATGTTGCCCCATGTGCTATGGTGATTTTATGGTTTTTTAGCCTTTAAAAGAGATATGAGATTGTTAATCTGAGCTCCTCCCTTGCTACTCTCTTGCTCCAGAGGCAGGGAGGTAGCTGGCCTGTACAGATGAAATAAATCCTCATGCTTTTTCCATAAACTGGCCTGGAGTCTGGGTTCTTGGGCCCTCCTTCCCAAGGATAGTCTGCTAGCAAGAGTCTGAGATGAGACCCAGAGAGGGATTCTTCAGATGTGCAGCCCAGGAGTTGAAATCTGTTCACCTCTCACACTGCTCTAGACAGGGTCCTGAGTTTCAATGGTGTCAGTTCTTCTCTGATGACTGTTCACCCTGGAGGTGGGGCCTGGCTGTGTGAGGTCCTATCTTTTAGGGGTTGCTGGAGGAGGCCCCTCACAGCTAAAACCTAGGGCCTGTCTGCTAGTAAGAGTCTGAGATCAGACTCTTGGGTGTGATCCCAGCCCTTGAGAAGGATTCTCCAGATGGGTCACCCAGGAGCTAGAATCTGCTCACCTCTCCATTCTGATTATTGTAAGATAAAAATCTCAAAGTAATTTAGGTTTGTATCTTGCTGGTGGCTAAAGATGTTCTACATTTCTAGAAGTGTTTTTTTGGTCATTTGTGTTTCTTCTTGAGGATATTCTATTTAGCTCTCTACTCCATTTTTTAATTGAGTCTTTTTTGATATTCAAATTTTCTTTCTTTCTTTTTTTTTACATTTTAGATAATAGCCCTTTATTGGATGTGTAGTTAGTAAAATTTTTTGCCATTCTGTAGTCTGCCAATTTGTCTGACTGAGAGTGTCCTTTGCCATATAAAAGCTCTTCATTGAACAAACTTATATTCACATGCACTTTTATTTTAAGATAATTATTCCTCTTATTCTGCAGTATTTTGTAAAGCTTGCTAAATGCAGTACCTCTTCAGAAGTGGGTAAGAGCATGGCCAAAACTGAACAATAAAAATCTAAGAGGTCAGTCCAAAATAGATCACCATGATAAAGTACAAAAGTGAAATTGATAAATCCACCCATCTTTCGAACCTCAGTGGCTCACTGACACACAAGCGACATCATCTGCAACAGCTGGGCAAAGAGCTGGTCTCTCAACTGGACAACCCAATCTCTAGGCTGTAGGCCCCAGGTACAACCCATGCTCCCCACCTCATCTCAGCTACACCAGGAAGCCAAAATGTAAGTCTCCTGTGGGTAGGCCATTCTACCACTACCCCCCATAGAACCATGTAATCTATAAGATCTGATCAACCCTCCAAACCCACCCATACCCTGCATCTTCAGCAGTTTTCTGAAGCACAGACATTGCCTGCTCCTATTGGACCAAGGTGACTGGTCCCTGAGCTAGACAGTTCAGTTTCTTGGCCTTAAGCTCCAAGCATAATTCTTGCCATGCCACCAATCATTGCAGCCAGCAGGCAAGGCTCCTGCTGGCTGGTCTCTTCACCACCAAACCCATCAGACCCTATTATTCGTAAACCCCACTCCATCCACCAAATGAAACCATTATCTGCCTCAACAGTGGCTGCTAGAGGCACAGATGCTGCATGCCCTAATTGGACTAGAACCAGCCCACCTAAAACACAGGCAAACCCTGCACTGATTGGGGGAAGAAATGGGTAGACACCAGTGCAAAAATTCATTCAGGAGCATAAAGAGCAGTATGTTACCACCAGAACATAGTGGTTCTAAAACAACAAAACCAGAACATCCCATAATAGAAGTAGAAGAAAATAACCTTCAAAATAATAACTTTATAAAGATGATAAAAGCCCTGAAAGAGAAAATGAAAAATTCCCTTAAAGAAATTGTGGAAAAGACAAACAAAAAATAGAATAAAGTTAATCAGTAAACCCTTAAACAAAGCCAAGGCAAGGCAATCAAACAGGTAAAGAAAACAGTTCAAGGCAGAAAAAAATAAAATAGAGGCAATAAAGTAGATATAAAACAAAGGAAACCTGAAAATGGAACATCTGGGCAAGCAAATAGAAACTAAAGATAAAAGCATAATCAATAGAATGCAAGAAATGTAAGAGAGGAAATGGATTTACTAGTCAAAGAAAACATTAAAGCCAACAAAGTCATAACACAAAATTTCCAGGAAATATGGGATACCATGAAAAGATCAAACCTAAGAACAATAGGAATAGAGAAAGGAGAATACCTGCTTAAAAGCACAGAAAATACATTTAATAAAATCATAGAAGAAAACTTGCCCAAACTAAAAAAGGTAATGCCTAGGAAGGCACAAGAAGTTTACAGAACTCCAAATAGACTGGGGGAAAAAAAGCCTCCTCTTTCACATAATGACCAAAACACTAAATATACAGAATAAAAAAAAAAGAAAGAATATTAAAAGTTGTGAGGAAAAAAGTCCAAGTGACATATAAAAGTAGACTGACTTCTTAATGGAGATTCTGAAAGCCAGAAGTTCTTATACAGACATTATGCAAACTCTAAGTGATTATCGATGCCAGCCCAGACTGCTATACAAAGCAAAATTATCCATCACCATAGATGAAGAAACCAAGATATTCCAAGACAAAAACAAATTTAAAAATACCTATTCACAAATACAACTTTATAGGAAGCACTAGAAGAAAAACTCCAACTCAAAAGTTAAATGCACAGGCAGAGAATAGGCAATAAAGGATATACAGGGATGAAAAAAAAAATTCAGAGGGAAAGCTGAACACAACGTAAATATATGTGTAGCAATCTTATTTGCATTATCACCCTTGATAAGTCATGCTTATGATTTTTATCTTCTTTATAGTTATTGTTAACTTATCAGCATTTTAAATTCATTTTATTGTTTTTCTTGATAAATACAAAATAAATAAAGAAAAAATAAAAATTCCACACCAGCAAGTCAAAAGAAGGAAAATTCACTACCTCAAAAAAAAAAA
>PVIH01031919.1:0-10249 GCA_004025045.1 Sigmodon hispidus | reverse complement strand
AGACCTTGAATAAGGATATATAGGGAAAGCTGAACACAAAGAAAATATATGTGTAGCAATCTTATTTGTATTTCTACCCTTGATAAGCCATGCTTATGATTCTTATCCTCTGTATAGTTATTGTTAACTCTTCTGCATTTTAAATTCTTTTTACTGTTTTTTTTTGATAAATACAAAATAAAGAAGAAAAAAAATAAAAAAAAAAAATTCTGACAAATCGAATCTAAGAACATATAAAAAAAAAAATCATTCACCATGATCAAAAAGGCTTCATCCCAGAAATGCAGGGATGGTTCAACATATGGAAGACTGTAAATGTCATCCATCATATAAACAAATTGAAGGAAAAAAAACCACATGATCATCTCCTTAGATGCTGAAAAGGCCTTTGACAAAATCCAACACTCCTTTATGGTAAAAATCCTGAAGAGATTGGGAATAGAGGGTAAATACCTAAATATAATAAAGGCAGTTTACAAAAAGCCAGCGGCCAACAACAAACTAAATAATTAAAAACTCAAAGCAATCCCACTAAAATCAGGAACTGGACATAGATGTCCCCTCTCCCCTTATCTATTCAACATAGTTCTCGAAGTTTTAGCTAAAGCAATAAGAGAACAAAAGGAGATTAAGGGAATACAAATTAGAAAAGAACAAGTGAAACTATCTCTATTTGCAGATGTATGATTCTACATATAAGTGACCCACAAAATTCTACCAGGAAACTTCTACAGCTGATACACACCTTCAGCAATGCAGCAGGATATAAGATTAACTCAAAGAAATTAGTAGCCCTTCTATACACTAAAGATAAAAGGACTGAAAAAATTAAGGGAAACATCACCTTTTATAATAGTTGCAAATAGCATTAAATACCTCGGTATAACTAAAACCAAAGAAGTAACAGATCTGTAAGAAAAAATGATATTCTATAATTTGCAGGCAAATGGATGGATTTGGAGAATATCCTCCTGAGCGAGGTCTCACAAACCCAGAAAGAGAAGCAGGGGATGTACACACTCATTAGTGAACTTAAAAAAAAAAAAAAATGTCATTGTATACAAGAGCTCAAGGCTAAAACAGAACATAGAATATAAATGACACAGTGCTTCACTTCTGCAATGATGGCCTCTGGCAGGGGTGTGGGTGAGGAAGGACTCGTTTTCTTTAAGGGTCTGGCCACAGGGAGTTTAATTATGCTCATGAATGGGCTTTTTTGTAAATGGGGAGATTATAAGAGTGGATATGAATCTGAAAGGACTGATAACTGAGTTTGATAGAGTGCATGATGTAAAATCACCAAATAATAAATAGAAATATTTTGCAAAAAAAGAAAACTAAGGGTTTTTATATCAAAATATATAAATACATAATATATTTATTATATATTATATATAAAATTATCTTTAAAGTATAATTATATACTAAATTATAGTAATAAATTTTAATATGATCCCAAAAAAAGAAATGTCTGAGTAACCAAGAAGGAGGTGACTGTCTTTGTAGAGTAGACTGTGACCAACAAGGATACAACTGCCTTTGTAGTAAAGACTGTAAAAAGAAACAGATCTAGATTTGAATCTTCTGTCTTTAGTTCTGAGAATATGAGAATTATATACAACTACCCTAAAACATAGTTATCATATTTGTACAGCTAGAACAAAATAGTCTTTTGTATTAGCTTTTATTGCTATTGTAACAAATTAAACAAGTGTCATGGTTGAAAAACTATATTAATTTGCTGTCTCCTAAAGATAAATCATCAATTCTGAAGATAACTCTAAAATAGGTCTCATGGGGCTAGGCCAGGGCGTTAGCAGGATAGCGTTCCTCCTAATGGCATTAGCTGAGAATCAGTTAGCTCCCTTGTCTTTGTGTGTTCTGCAATTCACTGACATTCATGGTTTATGGACTCACCTATCTATCAAAACCAACAAGGTGGGACCACATGCTTTTCATTTTGCTGTCTCTCTGGGCTTCCTCTCCCTTATCCTTTCAAGAGCTTTATGATAGTACTACATCCATCCAAATGACTCAATATAACCTCCAGATTTTAAAGTCAACGATATATCTATTGTAATTCTACATTTAACCTATTTATCTTTTGGAATGTAACAATATATTCATGGGTTACGGAATTAGTACATTGACATTTAGATGAAACTATTATTCTGCTTCTATACCATCAAGTGGAGCTGTGAGAACTATATACCTTAATTGTATAAAGCTATTGGAATGTGGCTCCAAGAAGATAATGGGTTTTTTTCTAGCCTTCCTGAGTGACCTCGCCATTGACCATCAAAGCCTGCCCACAAATAAATCTTTTCCATGACTTATACACTACACTGGCATCTGTTTCTTTTTATCTCTGATAAACAGCTGTACAAACTCCAACAGTGCTTTTATAACCTCAAGAATATAGTAATAGAAATGAAATAAATGGGGCTAATGTAGCTCAAAGGTGTAGCACTTACATAATGAGTACAGGCCTTAGATTTGATGTCCTACATTGAAAAAATTAAGGAGGAGGCATAAGAAATCCTCTACTCCACTCACTTCATATCACAAGTGTGAATAAGAACAAAGTATATCTGGGTGGTGGTGATACACACCTTTAGTCCCAGCACCTGGGAGGCAGAGGCAGGCAGATCTCTATGAGTTCAAGACCAGCCTGGTCTACAGAGTTGAGTTCTGAGACAGCCAGGGCTACACAGAGATACCTTGTCTCAAAAAAACAAACAAACAAACAAAAAGAACAAACAATAAAGTACCCAAAGTCAACAGCTATTAGGCAGCCTGGCAAGTGCAAGAATATTTGTATTAACCTCAGAATTATCTTTTGCTGTCTATAGATTTTCATAATAGGAGCAAGCCTTCTCCTCACAGGAACAGGGGTTCCAATTGGAGTTACCATTCTGGAAATAAAAAAGAAGGTTCTAGCAGTGATGAATCAGGAATGAAGAGAGGAAATGGGTCCTCTGAGAGAAGAGGAGAACTCAGGAGTGACTGATGCTTTGCGGGTGAAATCCCCATGTCCAATCCAATGGGACAGCAGAAGCACTCTCATGAATGTGGGTTGCTTTACAATACCACTGTTTTCAAAGAAAAATGGATCTAGATTCTCTTCAGACTCAGGTGTCTGAAAACACTCATCACTGAGCGTATCCCCCAACAATAGTCCTTCTTCATCCCCATAAATACGAATTCTTTCTCATTTTACTTCTTCATACATTCCCAATTGGTATAGTCAAAGAAAAAAAAAGAAACCATACCTCTATCAGTGGCATTTAACATTAGTTGGAAAGAGGCAAAACCTCACACAGCAGAAATGTGTAAGAAAGTGTGTGGATCTTAAGCACTGTCTATTACTGAAGATTTATCTATATTGTTTCTAATTGTGTGTGTGTGGGAAGTGGTATGTGCACATGAGTGAAGGTACCAGAGGTAAAGGCATCATGTTGCCCTTGAACTGGAAGGAAGTACAGACTTTGTGAGCCCATTATGAGTGCTGGGAACAAAATTTGGGTCCTGTAAGACTGAGAGAAGCAAGATTAAATTTTAAGAGTAACAAATACTCTTAACCTCTGAGCCATCCAGCCTCAAGCACTATCCATTTAACCATATATCTTGTTCTCCACATATAAGCACAAAAGGGCTGTCACTGAAATCTTACTCTCTTTGTTCTAAATCATTTAGCATTTTACCCTAATATCAACAGTCTTCTTTATCAGTGCATATGAGCCTGAAAGGAATGATAATGGTCTAGGGTAGACCTCAGTAGATGATGCAGATTCAATGCTGATGTGTTGTAGTAAGAAGTTTCTGGCCTGGCCTAGTCCCAAATCTGGACTAGCAATCCCAAATAATCATACAAAGTCTTATATTAATTGCAAGCTGATTGGCTTATGGCTCAGGCTCATTACTTGCTAGCTCTTTCAACTTATCTAGACCCATTTCTACTAATCGATGTTTTTCTGCATGGCTCATGGCTTACCTGTGCTCCATTAAATCTTGATCTCTCAGTGGCAGCTCGCAGTGTCTGTTCCTGTCTGACCCCATTCTTCTTCTACTTTATCTATACTTTGATGTTCTGCCTGCCTATAAGATGCTTTACCATAGGCCAAAATAATTTTTATTTTCCAATGGTAATTCACAGTGTATAGAAAAACATCTCACATCAATGTATTCTGATTGTGTTTGGGTCTCTGGCTTTTCCCTGACTGGAGTGTGGAGATAATATCAACATCTAATTTTAGTTTGTGTGGTCACTCACCATTAGTGTTTTTGCATAAAAGTGACTACATAAAAAATAATGTGAACTTCTCTTTAAAAATCTTCATCTTACCAAGCCAAGGCCTTGAACTTTTGTTAAAGGTTTTGATGAACCTTCTTTCTTTTCCTTCCCACATAGTAACAGTTCTATAGGAAACTATTAATATTTGGAATTCATGATGGCTCATGACATGTCCTGAAAACTAATTTCAAAATTTCAGATCATAAACTCAGGCCATTGTGTGAATGTCTCATGTGTGTGGAGTAAAATAAAAACGTCTTCATCACATTTTAAATTTACTATGTCAGTAAATTGCTTCATCTTTTTATCTCCTGGCAAAGACTAAATTTCATAACTTTTCCTTGCCTTACAATCATTTAATCCTATTTTATCTACCCAATACACACCTCTAACCCCTAAAATACACATTTTAACTAAAGCCATAGTGCTTTTCACCCATTCTAACATGTATCTTGTCTCATGAGTTGTTTTTCCTTCGCAAACATTTTCATAACTTCCTGTTCTTGTCTCGGGGACAATGCTGAAGTCTGTAAGAGCTTTACGAAGGCAAATGATGCTATGTTCCCTTCCCAAAAATACTGTTTGACTGTTATTCAGCTTTTAACTGTATACTCATCACTGCCCAGAGAAGGAATAGGGAATAAAAACAATGCTTTTCAGAATCATGTTTTCATGACACTGAGAAATTATATGTTTGAGCTTTGACTTCCAGACATAGGGCCACTAGGTTGGACTTCAACTTGAAGGAATTGCTGGTCTTTCCTAGAATCCTCTCTGTATGGACAGTGGGAAAAGACAATTGTGCAACTGACTAATCCTAATAATGCATCAAATTTGTAATGCAGCACATCCTCTTAATTTGTCCAGGAGATCTTCAGTAATTGATATACTTCTTTCTATGTATCTGCCTATCTGTCTCAGCAGGGAAAAGGCTAATTAAAATTAACAGAAACTGCTTGAGATGTTTTCAAGATAAATCATTTCTAATGGGAAACAATGTAAATAAAGCAGATTCCTTACTTTTTTGTTTGTTCATTACCTTTATTCTGAGACATTACTATATATGAGGGATTTCCTCTTTTTTCCATTTATTTATTTTTGCTTTGAATATTTTTGGTATCTTTCTTGTTACTAGGGGTGGAAAGAATATTTTTAAAAAAAATAAATAAATCATTTCTTTTTCCCAATACAAATTTCATTATGAAGAAAAAAATTAATCTTAGCACGAGGTATCAAAGAGAAATGAAAAAGCATTATGTGCAGGCTGAGACGACAATTCAGAATCCCAACACTGTAGGATAAATGACCGAGACAATGGTGCTCTGTGGTATGGAGATCCAGCCCCATCGTGCTTCATATGATTTGTGAGTTGGTGGTGTGTAAAACCTGCACCGAAAGCAGGATTGGTGAGTAATTTAGATTAAAGGTGCTGAATTCACAGAATTTATGCTGCATGGATACTAAGAATTGTCAGGCATTTTGTCTCACTAAAAGTTACTGGTGGAGAGGTAACTTCTTCAAATGGCGATTCCCAAGCTATAGTCCAGGAACAAGTGCTTTCTCTGAACATTTGGCTTGGCAGAATAGGATGAACTTACTATCAAGAGAAATACCCCAAGACAGTGGGAGGACAGTGAGACACGGTTATTGCTCTTTTTTTTTTTTAAAGAGAATATAGAATTTATTGTTTATTCTTTGTCCTGTACCACATTCACATTTTTTGCTTTGACAGAATTTGTTTACAACATTTTATTAATATGAATAAAGTCACATTATTTTATCCATGTATACCCTTGTTCAAGCTCCCTTCCCACTCCTGCCTTTTGACATCAGACATGGAGATGCAGAGCTTGGAGTTTGCCTATCTTTTTTTTTAATTACATTTCCCCCTTTTAGTTACTATTCACATATATTATTCTTTTACACAATTCAGTAAACGATTCCCAGAAAACGTCTGAACTTGTTTACTTGTTTCTTCTCTACTCTCTTCTCTCTCTGCCCTTATTTTGTTTTCTCCTCTCTATTCTTTTTTTTTCCTCTTTTTTTTCTTTACTTATTTTGTATTTATCAACAAAAATAGTAAAATGAATTTAAAATGCAGAAAAGTTAACAGTAACTATAAAGAGGATAAAAATCATAAGCATGACTTATCAAGGGCGATAATGCAAATAAGATTGCTACACATATATTTACTTTGTGTTCAGCTTTCCCTCTGAATTTTTTTTTCCATCCCTGTATATCCTTATTCAAGGTCCCTTCCCCCTCCCACCACATCAGGTCATTTTTTCTTCTCCACAACTCCCCATCCCCTCCCTGGGCAGGGAACAGACAGTCCTATGGTCCCACTGACCCAATAATGCTTGGATCAGTCTCCACACCTGGCCAAATCCAGTTTTGTCCCCCCTCCCTCAAGAGTGAGTCAGGTGTTCCTATAGTTGGAGTGGGGTCCGAAGGGTCAGTCCAGGGTGTCTCTGATCCCAAGCTGTTCAGTGGTTGTGGTTTGCCGCTTGGGCATGCTTTGCTTTTTTTCTTGTTTGTTTGTTTAGAGACAACTAATGAGTAAGTACATCCCCTGCTTCTCTTTCTGAGTTTGTGATACCTCGCTCAGGAGGATATTCTCCAAATCCATCCATTTGTCTGCGAAGTTTAGGATATCATTTTTTCTTACTGCTGAGTAGTATTCCATTGTGTAGATGTACCACAGTTTGTTAATCCATTCTTCAGTTGAGGGACATCCAGGTTGTTTCCAGGTTCTTGCTATTACAAATAATGCTGCTATGAACATAGTTGAGCTAATACCTTTGGAGTGTGAATGTGCCTCTTTAGGGTATACACCCAGAAGTGGTATTGGTGGGTCCTTGGGGAGACTTATTCTCAATTTTCTGAGAAACCGCCATATTGCATTCCAAAGTGGCTGCACAAGCTTACACTCCCACCAACAATGGAGGAGTGTTCCCCTTGTTCCACAACCTCTCCAACAAAGGTTGTCATCTGTGCATTTATCTTAGCCACTCTAATAAGTGTTAGGTGGTATCTCAACGTTGTCTTGATTTGCATTTCTCTGATGCTAAAGATGAAGAGCACTTTTTCAGGTGCCTTTCAGCCATTCATAGTTCCTCTGCTGAGATTTCCTTTTTAGATCTGTACCCCATTTTTTGATACGGTTATTAAAAGTTTTGGGTTCTAAATTCTTGAGCTCTTTATATACCTTAGAGATCAGTCCTCTATCACTTGTAGGGTTGGTGAAAATCTTTTTTCATTCTGTAGGCTGGCATTTTGTCCTATTTACAGTGTCCTTGGCTTTGCAGAAGCTTCCCAGCTTCAGGAGATCCCACTTATTGATTGTTGGTCTTAGTGTCTGTGCCACTGGTGTTATATTTAGGAAGTGGTCGCCTGTGCTAATTTGTAGAAGTGTATTTCCCACTTTCTTTTCTATTAAGTTCAAAGTGCTTGGGTTTAAGTTGAGGTCTTTGATCCACTTGGATTTGAATTTTGTGCAGGGTGACAGGCTCGGATCTATTTGCATTTTTCTGCACACTTCCATCCAGTTATGCCAACACCATTTGTTAAATATACTATCTTTTTTCCATTGAATGTTTTGGGCCTCTTTGTCAAAGATCAGGTGTTCATAGGTGTTTGGGTTAATGTCTGGATCCTCAATTCTATTCCATTGGTCCACAAGTCTGTTTTTATGCCAGTACCAGGCTGATTTCATTACTGTAGCTCTATAGTATAGCTTGAAGTTAGGGACGGTGATATCTCCGGAGGTTCTTTTGTTGAGTAAAATTATTTTGGCAATCCTGGCTTTCCTGTTATTCCAAATGAAATGAGTATTGTTCTTTCAAGGTCCAAAAAATATTGTATTGGGATTTTGATGGGCAGTGCATTGAATCTGTAGATTGCCTTTGGTAGAATTGCCATTTTTACTCTGTTGATTCTACCAATCCAGGAACATGGGAGAGCTTTTCTATTTTCTGATATCCTCTTCAATTTCTTTCTTCAGTGTTTTAAAATTTTTGTCAAATAGGTCTGTTACTTCTTTGGTTATAGTTACTCCAAGGTATTTAATACTATTTGCAGCTATTATGAAGGGTAATGTTTCCCTTATTTCTTTTTCAGCTCTTCTATCTTTAGTGTATACAAGGGCTACTGATTTCTTTGAGTTAATCTTGTATCCTGCTACATTGCTAAAGGTGTTTATCAGCTGTAGCAGTTCCTTGGAAGAATTTTGTGGGTCACTTATGTATACAATCATATCATCTACAAATAGAGATAGCTTCACTTCTTCTTTTCCAATTTGTATTCCCTTAATCTCTTTTCGTTCCCTTATTGCTTTATCTAAAACCTCGAGAACTGTATTGAATAGATAAGGGGAGAGAGGACATCCTTGTCTAGTTCCTGACTTTAGTGGGATTGCTTTGAGTTTTTCTCCATTAAGTTTGATACTGGCTGTCGGCTTCTTGTAAATCGCCTTTATTACATTTAGGTATTCTCCCTGTATTCCTGATCTCTCCAGGGCTGTAATCATAAAGGAATGTTGGATTTTGTCAAAGGCTTTTTCCACATCTAAGGATATGATCATGTGGTTTTGTTCCTTTAGTTTGTTTATATGATGGGTAACATTTACAGTTTTTCGTATGTTAAACCAGCCCTGCATTTCTGGGATGAAGCCTACTTGGTCGTGGTGGATGATATCTTTTATACATTGTTGTATACGGTTTGCCAAAATTTTGTTGAGAATTTTCGCATCAATATTCATGAGTGAGATTGGTCTGTAATTCTCCTTCTTTGTTGTGTCTTTGAGTGGCTTGGGTATTAAGGTGATTGTGGCCTCATAAAAGGAATTTGGTAATATTCCTTCAGTTTCTACTGTGTGAAATAGTTTGAGGAGTAACGGTAGTAATTCTTCTTTGAATGTCTGGTAGAATTCAGCACTGAAACCATCTGGGCCAGGGTTTTTATTTTTGGGGAGGTTCTTAATGACAGCTTCAATTTTCTTAAGGGTTATAGGCCTGTTTAGGTAATTAATCTGATCTTCATTTAATTTTGATAGATGGTACCTGTCCAGAAAGCTGTCCATTTCTTCTAGCTTTTCGATTTTTGTGGAATACAGATTTTTCAAAATATGATCTGATAATTCTCTGTATTTCCTGGGGGTGTGTTGTTATGTCCCCCTTTTTATTTCTGATTTTGTTGATTTGAACACTCTCTCTCTGTTTTTTGATTAGTTTGGCTAAGGGCTTATCTCTCTTGTTAACTTTCTCAAAGAACCAACTCTTAGATTCGTTGACTCTTTGTATTGTTCTTTTTGTTTCAATTGTATTGATTTCAGCTCTAAGTTTGATTATTTCCTGCCGTCTACTCCTTCTAGGTGAGTTCACTTCTAATTGTTCTAAGGCTTTCAGCTGCACTGTTAGGTCTCTAGTGTGGGATTTCTCAGGGTTTTTCATATAGGCATCTAGCGCTATGAATTTTTTTCTTAAGACTGCTTTCATTGTATCCCACAAGTTTGGATACGTTGTAGATTCATTTTCATTGAATTCTAGGAAGACTTTGATTTCTTTCTTCATTTCTTCCTTGACCCAGAGATGGTTCAGCTGATTGATGTTTAGTTTCCATGAGTTGGTAGGCTTTCTTTGGGTTTTGATGTTGTTGAACTCTAACTTTAGGCCCTGGTGGTCCGATATGTTACAAGGGATTATTTCCATTTTTTTGTATCTGCTGACATTTGCTTTATGACCAATTATGTGGTCAATTTTGGAGAAAGTTCCATGAGGAGCTGAGAAATATGTATATTCCTTTGCCTTTGGGTGGAAGGTTCTGTAGATATCTATGAAATCCATTTGCATCATAACCTCATTTAGACTCCTTATTTCTCTGTTGAGGCTCTGTCTGGTTGACCTATCCAGGGTTGAAAGTGGGGTATTGAAGTCTCCCACTATTAGGGTGTAAGAA
>PVIH01031918.1:0-10260 GCA_004025045.1 Sigmodon hispidus | reverse complement strand
TAAGGGATCTAACAGATGTTATGACAGAAATGGACTTCATAGAGATACAAAACTTAACGCCTAAACACAAAGGAATATACCACTTTATCAGCACCCCATAGAATTATGTTTAAAATTGATCACATACTCAATCATAAAGCAAACAACAATAAATACACAAATGGGAATGATGCCTTGTATCATATCAGACCACCAGGGTTTAAAGATAGAATTCAACAACAACAACAAAAAACAGAAAGCCTAGAAATATATGGAAACTGAAAACCTCTCAAATGAACCATCTTTGGATCAAGGAAGAAATTTTGAAAAAATTAAAGACTTCCTAGAATTTAATGAAAATGAATCCACAACAATCTTATGGGACACAATGAAAGCAGTGCAAAGAGAAGAATTGCTAGCACTAAATGGCTATATTTCCACCAAGATATCTCAAACAAAAGACCTAATAGCACAGCTGAAATCTTTAGAACAATTAAAAACAAAATCATCTAGAAAGAGTAAATGAAAGAAAATAAAGTCAGGGCTGGAATTAATAAAATTGAAACAAAATGAACAATAGAATGAATCAATGAGTCAAAGAGTTGTTTTTATTTGAAAGTCACCAGAAAAATAAACCTTATCCAAACTAGTCAAAAGGCAGAGAGAGATTGTCCAAATTAATAGAATTAGAAATGTCAAGGGGGTCTTACTAACAAACACTCAGGAAATCTAGAAAATCATTAGGTCATAATCCAAAAACCTATGCTACACTAAACTGGTATACCTGAAAGTAACAGACAGCTTGCTGAAAAAGTACCACTTACAAAAATTAAATTAAGACCGGGTAAATTACTTAAATAAACCTATAAACCCTAGTGAAATTCCAGCTATTATTAACAGCTTCCCAAGCAATAAAATCCCATGGTCAGATGGTTGCAGTGCAAAATTCTAATAGGCATTCAAAGAAGAATTTATACCAATACTCAAAAAATTGTTCTTTACAATAGAAAGTAAAGAAACATTTGAAAATTCTTTTTATGAGGCAACAGTCACACAGATAACCAAACCACTTAAAGATGCAATAAAAAAAGGACAATTACACATCAATTTCCCTCATGAACATTAATACAAAAATACGCTTTAAAGAACTGGCAAAGAGAATTTAACAAAATATCAAAAAATTCTTCAACCATGACAAAGAAGGTAGGGATGGTTCAACATACAAAAATACTGTTAATGTCATCCATCATGTAGAAAAATCTAAGAGAAAAAAAAAAGACTTTGACAAAATCTAACACTTCTACATAATAAAAGTCCTGAAGATATCAACAATACAGAAAAAATACCTAAATATGATGAAGGCAAAATAAAGCAAAGAGACAGCAAATGTCGAACTAAATGAAAAGGAATTCAAAGCAATCTCATTAATATCAGCATCAAGACAATGTTGATCTCTCTCTTTTTATATATTTAAAATGTACTTAATAGTTATATCTAAAGTAATAAAAGATCAAACACAGATTAGGAGATACAAGTTGAAAAGGAAGAACTCAACATTTCTATATCTGCAGATGGTGAAATTGTATATATAACTGAGTCAAACATTTCTATCACAGAAAAAATGACCATTGATAAATACCTTCAACAATGTAGCAGGATACAAGATTAACTAAAAATAGTCAGCAGCCCTCCTATATACAAATAATAAAATGGTTAAGAAAAATCTTAGAATCATCAACCTACTTAATATGTGTGAATAGCATTAAATATCTTGGGGGTAAATGTAAGAAAAGAAGTATCAGATCTATTTGACAAAAACTTAAAGTCACTGAAGAAAGAAATTGAATGGGATACCAGAAAATGCAAAGATCTCTTGGGTAGGTAGAATCAACATGGTAAACATGGTAATTTTACCAAAAACAATCTACAGGTTTAATGTAATCCCTATCATAATCCCAACACAGTTATGAAACTTGAAAAACAACTGTCAATTTCATATGTAACAACAGGAAACCCATGCTTACCAAAACAGTCTTGTTCAAGAAAAAAAAAAGAAAAAGAAAAAACAACTTCAGGATATACTATAGAGATACAGTAATAAAATCAGTCTGGCCTGATTTTGGCATAAAAACAGATTTTGGGGTCAATGGAATTGAATCAAAGAGCCCGACCTTAATGAACACACCTATGAACACCTGATTTTTGACAAAGAGGCCAAAAATATACAATGGAAAATACATAGTATCTTCAACAAATGGTGCTTGCATAGCTGGATGAATAAGAATGAATAAGAATGCTAATAGATCTGTATCCATCTGTCTTCATCAAAGTCCAATTTAAGTGGATCAACCACCTCAACCTAAATTCAGCTACACTGAAGTTGATAGAAAAGAAAGTGGGAAAACATTTCAATACTTTGGCACCGGTGACCACTTCTTTACTATAACATCAGTAGCACAGACACTAAAAACAACAATTAATAAGTGGGACATCCTGAAACTGAGAAGCTTCTGAAATGATAAAGACACGGTCAAAAAGACAAAATGAAACCCTACATAATGGCAAAAAGTCTTCACCAACTCTACATCAGAAAAAAAAAGACTGATTTCTAAAATATAGAGAGAACTCAAGAAACCAGAAGTCAAAATCCTAAATAATCCAATTGAAAAATGGAGTTTAGAGCTAAAAAGGTAATTCTTAACAGAAGAATTTAAATGACTAAAAGACACTTTAAAAATGTTCAACCTCATTAGCACTCAGAGAAATGCAAATCAAAACAAATTAGAGATAACATCTTATATCTGTCATAAGGGCAATAATCAAACCACATATAACAACCTAGGCCAGAAATGATATAGAGCAAGGAAAGCACTCCTCCAATGCTAGTGTGAGTCTAACCTTGTACAGCCAGTATGGAAATCAGTATGCCAGTTCCTTCAAAAATTGGGAAGGTGTTCCAGGAACAGAATAAGTCTGTGCTGTTTGTCCCCAGACACTCCTTAGCAGACAGGACTTGTGTTTGGCTGTGAGGGGCTCCTCTAGCTGCAAATAAAATAGGGCCATTGCAGGGCCACCAAGCCTCCAACTGCATCAGCAGAGAAAGACTGAGGACTTTGAAATCCAGACTCAGAATCTTCCCAGAGGTGAGGTGAGGTCAGCAGGCCTTGGCACCTGAATCCCTTCCTGGGAAATTGTGTTCTGGGACCAGGATCAGTCTGTGCTGCTTGTCCCCAGACACTCCTTAGCAGACAGGACTGCAGTTTGGCTGTGAGGAGCTCCTCCAGCTGTGATTAATACAAGTGTTTGCATAGCCACCCCACCTCCAGGGCAAACTGCATAATCAGTGAAGGACTGAGGACTTGAAATTCAGACCCTTGCCCAGAGCAGAGCCAAAGACTGAGCAGACCACTTGCTCAGAGGAGACAGGAGACACGCAAGCCCTCTTGCCACAGCTGAATAGGAGCCAACTAATTGAGAACCTCTGAAGCCATGGGCAGATGCCAGGGAAAAATACATATGGCAATAAAAAAAGAAAAAACATGGCAACTCCAGAAGTAAATGGTGGTCCTAAAGCTACAAGACTTGAGACTTGAACAGACCAATGAAGAGGAAGCAGAAGGAAGTAACACCAAAATCATCTTTATGAAGATCATTGAAACCTTCATAAGGGATATGAAAAATTCTTTAAAGAAATAGAAGAAAATACAAACAAAAAATTGGAAGAGATGAATAAATATTTGAAAGAAAACCAAGAAAATGTACATCAAAAAATGAAAGAAACATTCCAGGAATTAAAAACTGAAATAGAAGCAATGAAAAAGGCACAAAATGAGGCAAAGATGGAAATAGAAAAACAGAAGAAAACAGCTAGAACTACAGATACAAGTATAGTGAACAGAATCCAAAGATGGAAGAGACAATCTCTGAAGTGGAAGACTCAGTAGCTGAAATAGATGTATCAGTCAAAGAAAATACTAAAACCAAAAAAGCCATAACACAAAATGTCCAGAAAATCTGGGACACAATGAAAATATACAACTGGATAATAATAGAAATAGAAGAAGGAAAAGAATATGAGATCAAAGGCAAAGATAAAGTATTCAATAAAATCATAGAAGAAAACTTCCCTAACCTGAAGAAGGAAATGCCAATAAAGGTACATGAAGCTTACAAAACAACAAATAGATATGAACCAAAAAAAGGCAGGGAGCCACATAATAATCAAGCCACAAAACATACAGAGCAAAGAAAAAAATTTAAGAACTGCAAAAGAAAAAGGTCCTCTTACTTATAAAGGAGACCCATGAGAATAACACCAGACTATTCAATGGCAATGATGAAAACTAGGAGGTATTGGTCAGAAGTTATACAGACACTCAAGGAGCACTGCTGCCAACCTAGAATACTATACCCTGCAAAATTATCAATCACTGAAGATGGAATAAACAAGATATTTCACTGCAAAGTCAGACTGAAAAAATTCCTATCTACCAATCCAGCCCCCCAGAAAGCTTTAGAGGGAAAACTCCAGCCTAAGGATAACAGATACACCCATGAAATCATAAACAATCAATAATCCCACAGAAGGATATCCCAGAGAAAGGAAATACAAACAAGTTACCAACAAAAATTGCAAGAAATATCAATCAGTGGTCACTAATATCCCTTAATATCAATAGACTCAACTCACTTATAAAAAGACAAACTCTAACAAGATGAATACGAAAAAAGAAGCCATCCTTCTATTGCATACAAGAAACACATCTCAAACACAAAGACAGACACAGGTTCAGAGTAAAGGGTTGGGAAAAGATTTTTTTATCAAATGGTCCAAAGAAACAAACTGGCGTTGCCATATAACAAAGTTACCTAACAAAGCAAACTTCAAGCTAAAGCAATTAAAAGGGACCAAGGTGGTCATTATTTATTCAACACAGGAAAAATTGGTCAAGAGGTGATTTCAATCCTGAATATTTATGCCCTTAATATAAGAACACCTTCTTATGTATAAGAAACACTGCTAAAGCTCAAATCCCACATCAATTCTCACACCCTAGTAGTGGAAGACTTCAACACCCCACTTTCACTCCTGGATAGGTCAACCAGACAGAGACTCAACAGAGAAATAAGGAGTCTAACAGAGGTTGTGATACAAATGGATTTAAAAGATATCTATAAATGCTTCCATCCAAATGCAAAGAAATATACATATTTCTCAGCTCCTCATGAAACTTTCTCTAAAATGACCACATAATTGATCATAAAGCAAATATAAACAGATACAAAAAATGGAAATTATCCCTTTTATCATGTCAGAAAAATCAAGGCCTTAAGTTAGGGTTCAACAACATCAAAAATCACAGAAAGCTTACCAACTCATGGAAACTAAACATCACTCAGCTGAACTAACTCTGGGTCAAGGAAGAAATTAAGAAAGAAATCAAAGTCTTCCTTGAATTTACTGAAAATGAAATCACAGCATACCCAAAACTGTGGGACAAAAAGACCAATACAAAGAAACAATGAATCAAAGAGTTGGTTCTTTGAGAAAGTTAACAAGATAGATAAGCCCTTAGCCGAACTAATCAAAACACAGAGAGAGAGTTTTCAAATCAACAAAATCAGAAATGAAAAGGGGGACATAACAACAGACCCCCCCAGCATATCCAGAGAATTATTAGATCATATTTTAAAAATCTGTATTCCACAAAAATGGAAAACCTAGAAGAAATGGAAAGCTTTTTGGACAGGTATCATTTACCAAAATTAAATAAAGATCAGATTAATTACCTAAACAAGTCTATAACCCTTAAGGAAATTGAAGCTGTCATTAAAAGCCTCCCCACAAATAAAAGCCCTGGTCCACATGGTTTCAGTGGCAAATTCTAACAGACATTCAAAGAAGAATTACTACCATTACTCCTCAAACTATTTCACACAGTAAAATCTGAAGGAATATTGCCAATTTCCTTTTATGAAGCCACGATAACCCTAATACCCAAGCCACTCAAAGACACAACTATGAAGACATAGTCAATAAGACATAATGAAACCCTACAGAATGGTAAAAAGTCTTCATCAACTCTACATCAGATAGAAGACTGATATCTAAAATATAGAGAGAGCTCAAAAAACTAGAAGCCAAAACCCTAAATAATTCAAGTAAAAAATGGGGTTTAGAGCTAAAAAGGGAATTCTCAACAGATTAATTTAAATGGCTGAAAGGCACTTTAAAATTGTTCCACTTCATTAGCACTTAGTGAAATGCAAATCAAAACAACTTTGAGATGTGCCCCACCCTTGTCTGAATGATTAAGATAAAAATCATAGAGGACAGCCAATGCTGGAGAGGATATGGAGCAAGGAAAACACTTCTCCATTGCTAGGATGAGTCTAACCTTGTACAGCCACTATGGAAACCAGTATGCCGGTTCCTGTAAAATTTGGGAGTCCATATATCCAATGATCCACCACTATTGCACATAAACCCAAAGTACACATATCCTTACTCCAAGGGCACAATCTCAATTATTTTCATAGCAGCAGTATTCATAATAGCCATTACCTGGAAACAACCTAGTTGCCCCTCAACTGAAAAATCGATTAACAAATTGAAGAACATTTATACAATATAGTAACACTCAGTAGTAAAAAAATGACATGCTATAATTTGCATTTTGTTATGGATGGATTTGTAGAGTATCATCCTGAGTGAGGTAACAGATGCCAAGAAAGACAGACATGGTTTAAACTAACTCATAAGCAGCTTTTAAACAAAAAGCATAGAATAACAGGCTGTGAACCACAACCCGTGAACAGCTGGGGATCAGAAGGAACTTAATTTTGACAATAGAATTTTTAATGATAGAGGACTGAAAATAATTATTAATTAATAAAATATTATTAAGATAACATGAGCTCAGTTCATTATTTTGGGTTTTAATTTTTTTGAACTTTTAACTCTCACTGGATGCTGAAATTTATTAAGATCTCTTCTGTCCATATTTGTATGATAATGTACGTATACCTTTGAATCTATTTGCCATATTTATGTTACTGATCTGTATATGTAGTAACTTCTTTGTATCCCCCAAATAAAGTCATCTTTTACACAATGACAGATTTCTGTTGTTCTGCTGAGTTATATAACCTAATGTTTCGTTGAAAATATTCTCCCATGTCTCTAATTTATGTTAAGGTATATTTTCTCAAAATTCTTTTTTCTGCTTATTTATAGAAGAGCACTCTATATGTTTGTAAATAAGGTTTGATTTTGGAATCAAAAGTCACTGCTGGTTTTATAGACCAATCTTGATGTTTTTGTATTTTGATTAGAGAATGTGAAGATTAACATTGACTTATTATTTAGAAACAGTTGATAGTCATTATTGTAATATTTTATATCATTTTAACAGTTGTTTTCTATCTGGTGTACTAGTGCTCTCCATGTATTTCTTGTCCATTTGTGTTTATTTTACTTTACAGTTTGTGAAAGTTCATGTGCTGCTTCCACAGAACTTCAGAGTGGTTAGGATGTCCTGTGTTATATGTTTATCATTGAGCATTGTACTTTCTTTGTATAAGTTAAGAGTTCTCAAGAGTAACAGTACTTGCATAATGAATCTGTCTCTTTCTCTCTCTCTTTCTACATACACACACACATACACACACACACACACACACACACACACACATACACACAAATTATTCTAATGTCTCAAAGGCTTTGGATTATCTAATTCAGCAATTACCAGGCAGAAATGGATACCCATTGAACCAGATACTTCTGAGTCCATAAGGGTGAGTGGATGTTCAATTTACTCTAGAATTTCCAAGAAGTAGATTTTAATGCCCTGTATGAATGGACTTATTGAGGTGGGAGCAAGTGAACAAAAAACAAAAGCTACCTTTACTAATGTCCTTATAGAGGTTTCCAGCAAAGGATGGAGTTCAAGATAATAATGAGTTTTTAAAATTTAATTATTAAAATTAATTTGTATCTACCAAAATTAAGACCCTGATAAAAATTGTCCTTCCCATATTAAAAGTTCTCAAATAAAGGCATGTCTTTCTTTTCTTTCTTTGTTTCTTTCATTCTATTTTACTGTTTGTTTATTTATTTATTTATTTACCTATTTATTTATTTAATTATTTTTGTTTTTATTTTAGAGACAAAGTTTCTCTTTATAGCCCTATCTGCTCTGGAACTTGCTCTGTAGAATTTTTTGTCATCAATCTTAGAGATGCAACTTCCTCTGCCTCCAGAGTGCTGGAATTAAAGGTGTTTTATATCACCAACAGGCATAAGGCATGTCCTTCTCAAAGTGTTGGATCACACGTGGACCTTCCTATGTCAAATTAAGCCAAAATCTCTCAAAGTTCAGCCCTCTAAATTTGAGTTTTAGTAAATTTCAGATATAGTCAATTGTTTATTCAAGAACAAACCTCAAAGTCTCCATCCATTATAAATAATATCAATATTGGGTATAGTGACTGCAGCTGGCAATTATAATTGCTTGAATTGCATTATTGATACTCTTCTATTTTAAAAGATATCATGAAGGAATATAATGTTATGCTGAAGAGACATTTCAAGGAAATTGGTTTCTTTTTGCAATCTTTAAATTTTTCTCTTTTTATATTAAAACTTTTAATTAATATCAAACAGAAAATTATTTTCTGATATTTAAATATGTATTTTGCATTTAAATATTTCATTTTTCTTGATGTTCACATTTTTCTCTGTGTTTTTGAAAGTTACTGTTATATCTTATTTGATACACCTTTGATGCCTATAGTCAGTCCTTTTCTTCTTCTGCCCATATTTTGCAAATTTGATTCTTTAATAGTATTCTCTTGACTTTATATATCTTTCATTTTTATTTTTATCTTTGCCCTAGTTTCATTTTTTTCTATTTTTTTGCCTTGTTTTCAAGATTTTTCAACTGTTTTCAACTTAAAGTAATAATAATTTTTTTCACAGATATTTTACTGCATTTCTTTTGGCATTTTTAAAAGTATTTTACTTTGAACTATTTTCATTATTTTACATCTTTTGTAATGACTGTGCACATGTTCTCTCAGTTCCTTTGTATATGCAAGATTTTGTGATTTTAGTTATTCTGGTGGTGCTGCATATTCTGTCAGATTATCAAGACTATCTTTAAATTCTATTTTGGTTAGTCATTGAACATACTCTGATTTAAGCATATTACTGCAATATTTGGAATCGTGTTGCTTTGATGTCTTTATGTTTTCTACATTAGTTTCTGCATAGAAATTTACAGGTCTATGAGTAAAGCACTAGTTACACTGCTCTTAAAATTCTTTATTGATCTAGTTTATGTTGGTATGAGAAAACTAAAATCTTGCAGAATGCTGAATGAGTTTATATATCAGTTGCTATATCTTCAGTGATATGATTTTTCCTTATAATGACTCTCTTTATCATTCTGAGAAAAATATTTATTGTAGAATTTGTACTACATGGTGTACCTAACAGATAACTTCAGAATAAACTTTATTAATTTCTTAAAGTTGATTCAGTTAAATTCAAGTTACTTTGTAATTAAGACCTCTGAATTGCATGCTTTAAAACCAGTATATCAGAATTTATACTTATGACGTACATAAGACCCATAGTTGAATATATCCTTTATGATTTTTCAAAACCAAATGATTTCACTACCAATATCTCCACTCACATAGATATGGTATAGTAAACACACCCCAGAGTATACTATGAATGAAATATTGAGACAAAGAAATACTCTTCCAGTTAGCAAGCTATTTTAAAGGATTAACTTCAGGTCTGGATAAAAGGCTCTATGTCAATAGTAGTTCCTTCTCATGAATGACTTTACGGCTCATGTCTGATTGCTGGTACCCACTCTGTGGCATATATCTGACTGCAGTTTCCAGAAAGGCAAGTTACTATTTTGACATCCTATACACCTCATATCTCACTAGTTAGCAGACATAAATGTGAACAACACATCCATACTCAGAGCAAAGGAAAACAAAGAGACAATCAAGTTTGTAATTCTTAGAGTATCCAAATGGGTCTAAAATTATTATGTTAATGTAAGTTTGAAAATTTTGGCAATGTAGGATCTGTAAGTTAAAAAAGCATAAAACAAATTATGAAATAAAAATAATGGTTGTTATATATTTAATTTGCTCATAATTTACAACTAGCCTCAGGCTTTCAGCACTTATATCAGAGGTTAAATAGAACAGAAAAATTAGTATATAGTAACCAGAGAGGTATGAAAAATATTT
>PVIH01031917.1:0-10250 GCA_004025045.1 Sigmodon hispidus | reverse complement strand
TATCATCTGCAAATAGAGATAGCTTCACTTCTTCTTTTCCAATTTGTATCCCCTTAATCTCTTTTCGTTCCCTTATTGCTTTAGCTAAAGCTTCAAGAACTATATTGAATAGATAAGGGGAGAGAGGACATCCTTGTCTAGTTCCTGATTTTAGTGGGATTGCTTTGAATTTTTCTCCATTAAGTTTGATACTGGCTGTTGACTTCTTGTAAATTGCCTTTATTATATTTAGGTATTCTCCCTGTATTCCTGATCTCTCCAGGGCTTTAATCATAAAGGAGTGTTGGATTTTGTCAAAGACTTTTTCAGCATCTAAGGATATGATCATATGGTTTTGTTCCTTTAGTTCGTTTATATGATGGATAACATTTACAGTTTTTCATATGTTAAACCAGCCCTGCATTTCTTGGATGAAGCCTACTTGGTTGTGGTGGATGATATCTTTTATACATTGTTGTATACGGTTTGCCAAAATTTTGTTGAGAATTTTCGCATCAATAATCATGAGAGAAACTGGTCTGTAATTCTCATTCTTTGTTGTGTCTTTGAGTGGCTTGGGTATTAGGGTAATTGTGGCCTCATAAAAGGAATTTGGCAGTATTCCTTCAGTTTATACTGTGTGAAATAGTTTGAGGAGTAATGGTCGTAATTCTTCTTTGAATGTCTGGTAGAATTCCGCACTGAAACCATCTGGACCAGGGCTTTTATTTTTGGGGAGGTTTTTAATGACAGCTTCAATTTCCTTAAGGGTTATAGGTCTGTTGAGGTAATAAATCCTCTTCATTGCTCCATTCAGGTCTTGTATTTGTGGGATCGTCACTTTCTTCTGGAGTTACCTTGTTGTTCTTTATAGTATTATGTAAGTTTTTGCACTGGCGTTTGCCCATGGCTTTAGTGGTTCATGATTTGGTTGCTTCTGGTCAGTTGTGGCACTCCGGCTTGTGTGTCTCCTGTGACCTCTGAGGAAAAGGTCTGCTCAGTCACTACTTCTGCACTATGCAGGGCACTGAATTTCAAGTCTTCAATCTTTTTCTGTTTGACCAATTGGAGGCATGGTGGCGGCCGTGCAAATTCCCTCAGCAGCATCTGGGGGGACCGTGACAGGCAGAGTCTATCTCCGCCTGCTCCAGGGTGCTCTGGGACACACTCTGCAGACAGCACCCGGTCCTGGAACCCTACGTTTATGTTTTATACTTTTTTTGTGTGTGTGCACGTGCATGCATGCCTGTGCGTGTGTGTGTGTGTGTGTGTGTGTGTGTGTGTGTGTGTGTATGTGTGTGTTTGTGATGTGTGTGATGTATATGATGCTGATTCTCTTTTGTGATTCCTCTCTGTTGAAACAAAGTCTTTCACAGAGCCTGTGAGTCTGGAGCTTACCAGTTTTCTCTAGTCATGCTAGACAGTTTACTCCAGGAAAGTGAGCCTTGGGATTATAGGCTGGCTGTCATGGCTTCCCATTGTGTGTTGGGGATCTGGATCCTGTCACATTTGCCAGCAGGCACTTCATTCATCAGGCCACCTCCCCAGCATTAAGTTTTATGCTTTTTTAGGGAGATTAAAGATAGCTAATAATAACAACTAAAATGTAAACAAATGTAAGAAGACTTGGGTTATACTCACACTTAATATTTTCTTTCTTTTTTTCTAGAGACAAAGAATGTGTTGCTAATCACATGAAAACGATAGAAAACATGCTTCATAAGGTATTGCAATTTTAAAAATATCATTCAATTTGTGCTATGATTATTCTGGTAATTATTTTTATTCACTGCAAAGTACTTAATTATTTTTGACTATCTTTTAAAACAAATTAGCAAAAACACACTTTGGAAATAACTATAAACTATATTGTCATTTGTTTTCAAGAACTCATTTTAGATACCTGGTAAAACTATGAAAATTATGTTTTTTTTAAAACTGGTCTAAATGCATTTCAGTTATTTGTGGTCTGTATTGAGTGGTCTGTGTAGGTCACCACCACTCTCACCTGACAAAATGTTGTATTGCTATCAAACAACTGTTCATAAATGTTCACATGGATAGATAGACTGTATTTTGGCAATAGTTGTGTACTTTAGTTAGGTAATTAAGTTATTAAAATGGAAATTTCTTACTTATATGAATATATTCTTGAAATGAAAATTTATCTAACAACCTATTATTTTCAAAACTGATTGCTTTTATATTATAAACTATGACTTAATATGTAGTAATTAGCAGCACAAATGTATTATATTAGTACAAAATTGTTAATTGTACATATCTAAGCATTTTAATTTAGAGTTAAAGATGTGTTCATTATTCATTAAGAATTTTTATATTTATTTATTCATGTACTGTTCTCTCTCTCTCTGTGTGTGTGTGTGTGTGTGTGTGTGTGTGTGTACACACTCACATGGTGCACTCGTGGAGGCTAGAAAGTAACTTGTGGAAGTTACATCTTTCCTTTCACCATGTGAATATAAGGACTGACCTTGGTCATCAGTCTTGGTGACAGGTGCCTTTGTCCACCAAGTCATCTTGCCCCCCCATTATTAAAATCAATTTACATATTTGTGTTATTGTCTAACAGTATTTAGGAAATGCAGATATCTAATACTTCAAAATATATGAAAGTAATGAATGACTAGTAAGAATTTCAATACTCTAAAATTAATATATTTTTAAAATTCTTCTCTCATATATTAATTACATCCAACCTCCTTCTGTTTCCCTTAAAAGCAATAACAAAACAAGGCAGGCCTCCTAGAGAGGCCTCACAAGGTACAGTAGGACTAGGCACAAACCTGATATCACAGCTGGACATAGCAACCCACTAGGAGGAAAAGACTCCCAAGAGCAGGCAAGAAAGAGTCAGAGACACTCCCCATTCCCATTGTTGGGAGTCCCTCAAGAACACCACGCTGCTCAGCTATAACATGTGCAGACACAGCTTAGACCCATACAGGCTCAGTATTTTTCCCTTAATAAAACTAGTGCTTTTAGAGAAATCAAACAGTATCTTCCTAGTTGGGAGTGGTGGTGCATGCCTTTAATCCCAGCTCTCAGAAGGCAGAAACAGGCAGATCTCTGTGAGTTCCAGGACAACCAGGGCTACATAGGGAAACCCTGTCTCTAAGAACAACAACAACAAACTCCCAAAAAGCAAAAAAAGAAACAAAAAGAAAAAAATGAGCTAATATTTAATACATTTTAATACTTAAAAACCACTAGACTACCATATTCTTTGAATTTTCAAAGAGACATTTTTAAATCATTAAAAATATTCTGGAAAGGTTTAGTAGTCTGAGATCTATTTTCGTTTAGGATTCTTTAAACTGAGGTCTCTTTCCTTGCCCAGAAAGTTTAGCCAGTAGTATAAGTTAATACTCAAAATATGTGTGTGCTTCAGATCTGAAGTGTATCTTCGGTAGCATTTGTGTCTGCTGTGTCTTAGAATGGAAATGTCATATAGATAGCATACTCCTTATACAGTTAACATTGTCTTTGAAATCCAATTGTTCAGCTCTCCTGATGGAAGAAACATGTTAGGCAGAGGCTTAGTTGTGCGATTGATGTGGATGCCAGGGAAAAGCCATTATCAATGTGAAGTGCAAATATTAGACCCTGTCCTTATGAAAATGGCAAGTATCTACTTGAATATAACAAGACTAAAGGTAACTATAGCTATAGTCACACAGTTTTTCAGGGTTTTTTTTGTCACACTAAAGAAGAATGTCTGTAGCACCGGTCTGCTGATGCCTTCTACTTCAGATGTAGTAGATAACTATTTTGGTTTATGGCTTTGGCAATGAATGTAGTGGTATTTAACTTATCAGTTACTTTTCAAGCTTGGAGTAAAAACTTAGAAAAAGTGATTGATACTTAGAAATAGTTACCTTTTTTGTGAGGTCTGAATGAGAGTGATTGGGCAGCAAGAGGGTTTTGAAGCTCTCAGGGAGGTAGCCATACCTGTCCTTAGGCACAGCATCCTGCATGGTTATTTTTCTGGTGTTTTGGAGACTGTGTGGTATGGCTTTACTTAGTGCTTTCAACACAGCTTAAGAATATCAGTTATAGAGGAAAACTGTAAGCTGATGAATTTAAACATTACTTCTAATACAGTAAAATTTTGTTTTTATGTACACATTCCTATTTTTAAGTATTTTAATAATTTCTAATTACCAAGTTTGACGCACTCAATTTAACTTTTCAGAATCTAAAACCTATAAAGCAATTGTCTAGCTACCATTTTTTTTAATCCCTCTAGGGTCTGATGCTGGTATTTTATAAGAAAAATTAATCACTTTTATTGAAGAGTACATGCAGGGCCAGCGAGGTGACTGAGAGGATGGAAGCGCTTGCTGATCAAGCCTGATGACCTGAGTTTGTCTCCAAAGTCTGGATGGAGGGAGAGAACTGAATCTCGGTAGTTATGCTCTTACCACCACCGTTACTACCGCCCCTCCCTCTACCATGCAAACATACATGTGCATGTATACATAGATTAATAACACAACTTTTAATTTAAACAAAAAGGGGAAGAACAATGTACACGGTTGGTTCTTAATACTCAACAGTTTTGCACCTGTAGTTTTAACTAAGCACAGATTGTGTGCGTGTGCGTGTGCGTGCGTGTGTGTGTGTGTGTGTGTACACATGTATGTGGAAGCCAGAGTTTGGTATCATGTGTCTTCCTTAGTCTCTGTCCACCCTTTTCTTCAAAACAGGGTCTCTCACTCAACCTGGAGCTTGTTAATTCAGCTAGCCTGGCTGGCCAGTAAACTCCAGGGATCTGGCTGATTCATAATCGCCATTGTTATTTTTATATGTGTACCCTAGCTTTCCATTTAGGTGTAGTGATCTGGACTCAGGTCTCAGTATTTGTATAACAAATGCTCTACTGACTACACTGGTTCTCTAGCCACCCCTTCTCAGATCTTCCTGGAAGAGAAATATGCCTGCACTAAACATGTGAAGATGTTTGCCATCCTTCTCAAACAGTGCAGAGAAACACTATGGTGCAATTTCTATAGCTCTTTCATTGTTTTAGGTATATATAGCCTAAAGATAACTAGAAAATGAGAGGAAGTGAGATGGCCACTCTCTGGTATACTGTGCAGTTAGCATCCATGAAGCTTGAGTTCAGTACCTAGCACCAATGACAGAAATAATATAAACATATGGGAAGGTAATCTAAGTTACATACAAATGCTGCATCACTCTGTGATGGGGAATTGGCATCCTTGGATTTTATGTCTTGAGTCAGCCAATGTCTCATCCTAGAGCCAGTTTTATGACAGGGACAACTATTTTTTTCCAAAGAATAATTTTGATTATTTTAAAACATAAAGTAATATAACTGAGAGGTGGCTCAGCAGTCAACAGTGTTCTTCCAGAAGACTTGAGTTTGATTCTCAGCACCCACATCAGGTGGGTCACAACTGTTTGTACCTTCAGCTCCTGGGGATTCTGATACCTCTGGTCCCTGCAAGCATTAGCACTCATGCACATAACCACGTTCAAACATATAATTAGAAATGATAAAATTTATTGATACCTCTGTTTTGAATAGGATCTTGCTTTGTAGTATATGTTGGACTCAAGTTCACTATCTTCCTGCCTCAGTCTCCCAATTGCTGAGATTATAGGCATATGCTCCTATGCCAGAGATGTGAGTTTATGATGTATGTCAGAAGTTAAATTTTTATTAATATTCTTAGGGGATCAATTTAGGTGTAAGGGTTAGGAAAAACAAAAACAAGAAGGTGTTTCATGATGTACATTTTAAGATACATTCATTTTTTATTGGGTTGAATTCCTACCTGGCTTTATATTTTGGAAAATCTATATGTATCGAGATTTTTCTTCTACAAAAAGTTAATCATTTTAACCATTTGAAATGTGTAATATATAATTCAGGTGCTAGGGAAATGTCTTAGTGTTAAAGATCCCTTGCTGCTCTTGCAGAAAGGACCTGAGTCCCATATCAGGCAGTTTACAATCACCCATAACCAGCTCTATGGAATCCAATACAGACACACAAATAGTCATAACGTATAAATCTTAAAATGCATACATAGCCCGGTAATTACAACCATACAATAGATAGCCTTTATTGTCTTGCTTTTTTTATTTGGCATATTTTGCTCAAATTTCAGTCATATGAGGTGTATATTAATGGTTCATTTCTTTTTGTGGAAAAAATATTATTCCATTTCATTGGTATATCACATTTCCATAGTACCTGGACTGACCTACATTCCTACCAACAATGAAAATTGTTCTTCTCTTTCACTTCCTGTTTTTTTTCAGTATATAATATTTGTCTTGACAGTAGATATTCTAACTGGTATGAGATAGAATCTCAATTTAATTCTGATTTCTGTTTCCTTTATTGCCAGAGATGTTGAACATTTTCCCCATATATTTATTGGTCTTTTATATTTCTGGTGAGAACTGTAAGTTCAACATACTTGACTACCTACTGATTAGATTGTTATTTTGCTGTTTAATTTTCTGAGTTAATTTTTTTGTATATTCTTCACATTAAACTTTTGCTGACAGAGATTTTTATCCCATTCAATAGTCTATCTTTTCACTCAGTTATTTATGTTGCTTTTGCAATATTTTAGCTTTAAAAATGTCACATACGTTATATTTTGATTATATTCTCTTCCCTCTTTTAACTCCTCCTAGATCTTCCCCCTTCTACCATCCAGCTTCATGTTCTTTTCCTCTCAAACAAACAACAAGCTACAACCCGAAGAAATAAACTTCACCAAACTAACTCAAACCAACCAACCAACCATCCATCCATCCAACCAGCTAAACAACCAACCAACCAAACAAAAAAGCATATAAAAAAGTGGAGCCCATTTTGTGTTGGCCAGCTACTTGTGAGGCAGAAGCCTGTCTTGGAGTGTACCCAATGTTACTCCATTGGAGAAAACTGACTTTTCCCTCTTTTAGGAATATAATCACAGATAGCATCTTGGCAGTGGGTGGAACTTGGTGCCCACTGCCTTCCTTTATGCTGGGAGTTTAGATGGCTTGAAATTGTGCAGATCCTGGTCATAACTGTCACAGTCTCTGTGAGTTCACATGTGCATCTGTAGCAGGATTTCTTGAACCAGCCCCCAAATTATGACACAAACTTACTATTAATTATGAATGCTTGACCTTAGCTTAGGCTTGTTTCTAGCTTTTTTTTAAAAATACTTTAATGAGCCCATTTCTATTCATCTGTATGCTGTCCTGAGGCTTGTTTCATCTACAGACTGTCCATCTTTCTTTTCTGCTTCTTCCATGTCTGGCTGGATTGGCTCTTCTTTTCTCTCTGCCCATCAACCAAATCAACCCTTCTCTGCCTAGCTATTGGCCATTTGGCTTTTTTTATTAGACCAATCAGGTGCCTTCGGCAGGCAAGGTGAAACAGCAGTACATCTTTATGCAGTTCAACAAATACTCTATTCCACAACAGCCCTGCTGTATCTGGCAAACATTTTTCTTGGAGTTATTTACCATCTCTGGCTCTTACAATCTTTCTGCCTCCTCTGAGACTTTAAGGAAGGAGTTAGATAAAGACCCTAAGATTCTGGTGTTTCTTATACTCTGGTCTCTGTGCTAATATCATTTACTACAAGAAAAAGCCTCTCTGATGAAGGCTGAAAAATGCACTGCTCTATGGGTCTATGAATATGTCATTAGGAATTACTTTATTGCAGTGTTCCTTTAGCAGAGGACTAGTAGTAGATTTTTCCCCTAAGGAGAGTGTTCTATCTAATCAAAGGTCTTGGCCTCATTAATATGTCAGGTTTGGGTTCTGTCTTATGGAGTGGGCCCAATATCCAATTAAAAAGTGATTGGTTATTTTCATAACCTTTGTGCCCCTATTGCAACACTCTGTGTTGTAGGCAGATCATTCTTGGAGCTCACAGGGTTTGTAGCTGTATGAGATTTATGATTTTTTTCTCATCCAGTAATGTGTATGTATAGTAACATTATTATGAAAGTCAGTAGGAGTAAAGCTTTTTTTTATTGGACATGGCTCCATTTCTCCATATTCAATGACATAAGTATGTGGTCTTTTCAGATATAGAATCATGCCATTAAGTTTTGGTAACCAGTAGCATTGGCATGTAATGTTGTGGGGCGGCAGCTCTGGAAATTCTTTGGCCAATGACTCAATGTGTAGCTCATCCTAGTACTGGAGGCTTTACTTAGTATATGATGCCTAGGTGGAGGCATTCTCTCCCTCATTATATTGTAACTTTGTTTAAAGGATTAAAGTCCATATATATAATATATACACATATGTGTATATACATATATATGAAGCTTTGTAAGTTTTCATGTGGCTTTTCAAAAGGCCTTTATTTGTTAGTTGTTCCTTCTCATATTGCCTCCTTTACCCAGCCCTTCCTGGCTCCCCACCCCATTTAATACTCCTCGTTTCTACTTTATCTCTTTATAACACTATATTCTGTCTCCCCCTTCTCAAAATCCTTTCCTTCCCCCCTGGTCCCTCATCATGTACTTAGCCCGTGTAGACATATCTAAGGCTTAAAGCTAACATGTACAAGAGAAAACATGTTTGTTTTTCTGGCTCTGGGTTAACTTACTTGGGATCACTGTTTCTAGTTCCATCCACTTACCTGAAAATTTCATTTTTTTTTAACAGTTCTATTGTGTAACTGTACCACATTTCCATTTTCCATTCATCAGTTGATAGATTATTTGGGATGTTTTTCAATTTCTGCCTGTTATGAATAGAGCAGCAGTGAACATGGATGAGCAAGCATATCTATAGTAAGGTAGAGAATCCTTTACCCAGGAGTGATATTGCAGGATCTTATAGTAGATCTATTACTGTTTTGAGGAACCAACCTCTGCATTTGCTTTCTATAGAGGCTGTATGAGTTTATATTCCTCTCAGCAATGAGTAAGTGTTCTCCTTTCCCTGTATCTTTGCTATTATTTGCTGTCATTTGTTTTATTAACAATGGTTATTCTGACTGGGGTAAGATGAAATCTCCACTAATTTTAATTTGCAGTTCCTTGATGGCTAAGGTCTGACATTTTAAAAAATTTTTTCTTAACCATTTGTGGTTTACCTTTTGAGAACTGTGTCTACTTGTATATCTCACCTTTGAATTGTGTTATTTGTTTTCTTGATGTTCAGTATATATGGAACTTGCTCTGTAGACTGGGCTGTCTTGAACTCAGAGATCTGCCTGCCTTTGCCTCCTGAGTGCTGAAATTAAAGGACTGCACTACTGCCTCCTGGCTTCAGTATGTATGTTCCCCATTTTAGGCTGCTGTTTTGTTCAAATGATGTCCTTCATTTAGGCCCCACTTATTAATTGCTGGTCTTAGTGCTTGTGCTATTGGTGTCTGTTCAGAAAATCCTTTCCTGTGTCAGGGAACTCAATACTATCTCCTGCTCTCCATCAGATTCAGGGTGTCTGGTCTTTTTTTAAAATTTTTTTATTTATTTTGTATTTATCAAGAAAAACAGTAAAATGAATTAAAAATGCTGAGAAGTTAACAATAACTATAAAGAAGATAAAACTCATAAGCATGACTTATCAAGGTTGATAATGCAAATAAGATTGCTACACATATATTTACTTTGTGTTCAGCTTTCCCTCTGAAGTTTTTTTGTCCATCCCTGTATATCCTTATTCAAGGTCCCTTCCCCCTCCCACCACATCAGGTCATTTTTTTCTTCTCCCCAACTCCCCATCCCCTCCCTGGGTAGGGAGCAGACAGTCCTATGGTCCCACTGACCCAATAATGCTTGGATAAGTCTCCACTCCTGGCCAAATCCAGTTTTGTGCCCCCTCCCTCAAGAGTGAGTCAGGTGTTCCTATAGTTGGAGTGGGATCCGAAGGGTCAGTCCAGGGTGTCTCTGATCCCAAGCTGTTCAGTGGTTGTGGTTTGCTGCTTGGGCATACTTGGCTTTTTTTCTTGTTTGTTTGTTTAGCTACCACTAATGAGTGAGTGAATCCCCTGCTTATCTTTCTGAGATTGTGATAACTCGCTCAGGAGGATATTCTCCAACTCCATTCATTTGCCTGCGAATTTTAGGATATCATTTTTTCTTACTGCTGAGTAGTATTCCATTGTGTAGATGTACCACAGTTTGTTAATCCATTCTTCAGTTGAGGGACATCTAGGTTGTTTCCAGGTTCTTGCTATTACAAATAATGCTGCTATGAACATAGTTGAGCTAATACCTTTGGAGTGTGATTGTGCCTCTTTAGGGT
>PVIH01031916.1:0-10251 GCA_004025045.1 Sigmodon hispidus | reverse complement strand
TGTGACCTTATTCTATTCAACATTGACATTTATTATATTAATTCATATGTAAAAAACTGCATTAAAATGATATTAAAGCCCTGGTTAAAAATGAGAATGTTCAAGAACTTCTGAAATTAGATTTAACTTTACCAACCATTCATGCTATTCAGCTTGCTTGATGCAAATCAAACTCACTCTCTTTCACCTACTCTGACTCAGGTCTTATTTTATTATTATTACCATCTCATTCACATAGAATGTATTTCTTCCTTGATGCTTCTTCAAACACTGTATAAACCTAAATTCATTTTTATCATGCTCAGGAGGAAAAAAGATAACACAGAACAATGAATATACAAGCCTGATACACAGGAGCCAGCCACCTGCTTGTGTCAGAAAAATTCTCCTCAGACTAATAAAATTGCAGTTAGCACAGTACAAATCAGTACTCAATCAAGTCCTAGGGAGGGTACTGAGGCCTGGGGTGAGGATTCCACAGAATGGCAGACCCAGATGGAGAAAGGTATCACTTGGGGATATTATCCCAATAAAGTGTTTGTTACCTTCTTGTCAGTTTCTCTGTTTTTTTTTTTTTTCCTTTATTTTGTATTTATTAAAAAAAAAACACAGTAAAAAGAATTTAAAATGTGGAAGAGTTAACAATAACTATATAGAGGATAAGAATGATAAGCAAATTAGTATCAGTGAAGTCTGAGAATTCACACAATCAGCCACATCAAAACCAAACATCCAAAACAGCCATGCTATAGTTAAAACTTAAGTCCAGAACCATGTGCTACAAATACCAAGTGTGCGTTCTACCTCTACAGTAGAAGATGGATGTTCATCTTCAATAGGCAGAAAATGCATTGTCTATTTCTCTACCTTCTTATTTATTTAGACACTCAATGGATTGGATGTTATCTTTTCACATTGGGAAGACTAATATGTTTATCAGTCCTTCATAGAAAACTACTCACACACCATCCATTCATGATGCTTAATTATACATATGAGTACTTCATAACTGAGACCTCATCAAGACAGAAAACAGTAGCCATCTCAGTGTAAATACAAAAATAATCTTTAAAGGAGCTTAATATTCATATCTTTCCCCATACAAAAAATGGGGAAAGAGTGTCTATTCTTGGCTATAAACCATCCAGTTGAAGTTCTGGGATTAACAAAAGAACATGTGACTGAGCAAACAAATTGTGTGCATGTGTCTGCAGAAACCTTTTACAACTAGCAGAATCAACAGACCATGGCCATGCATGCTAGAATCACCGGTTTTGGTGAAAAGGAGCCCTATTCTAAGGTTTTAAGAAAGAAATCAGTTCTACTCTCCAACTTTGCCTAGTAGGATAATAAAGTAAAAAATATTTTGTTTATACTTTAGCAGTGAGTGAACATTCTAATTAACCCATCTCCCCAGTCCCAATATGTCCTTCCCATTTCTATACTGAAACAACTGTTACAAATAAGTAATATTTTCCACAGTCTTTTATTAAGAGTGTGATAGTGATAGTTTATTTCATTGGTAAAGATGTCATTATCTGAAAATTTGCACAAAATTCTTTTTAAATGTCTTATTCTCTGAAAATGGATTATATATTCTTTCAATATACTATAATATAGTTGGGGCTGAACCTCATAAACTAAATGGAAAAGTGAAATAAAAGCAAAAATAATGGAGAATTCACTTGGGAATTTCTCTTTACTATATGTTATAGATACTATGTTTTGTGGTTAATAATTTGTTTAGAAGATAATTTCCAAATATTAATTCATCTTCATATACTTGTTCAGTATCTTTATCATCATACTGTGGAACATGTACATATGAAAATAGCACCTCTGTTGTCACAGTGTTCCATTAGAGAACAAATGTACTGGAAGTCCAAATCATCCATAGACCGTGATATTCTGGAGAGCAAAGCATGCTCATATGTTCTGCCCTTTACACTCCTTAGCATAAAGTATTTTGGAACTTGTCACTCATCAATCAGGACAAAATCACCACTGTAAAGTAATTAACTTTGACAGGCATAAAATATACTGTTTTTAAACCAAAATTATCTTAAACTATTTGGAATGTATTGTTATTTTCCCCTCAGTTGCAAACATACCTTAAAAGGAGAGAAATCGTGTTCAAGAGAATATTTTTCAGAATCTGGGCCTCCTTCTTGCAGTTAGTTTCCAAAGTTATTCAAAGAAATAGCTGGTGTGCTGTTTGGCATTTATAGCAGACTCTTTGTTTGTGAAGATACATAATTTATTTTGTTCTTTAGAATATGGTCACTTGACACAGAGATGCCTATAGATCCTCCCTCGTGTTTCTTGACTGTAAGGTTAATCTTTTGGACTTTTCAATTTGACTATTGCTTTGTTTCTGTTAGTGTGAGTTCTCTTATAAGATGCAGGACATCCCACACCTTTTCCCACCTTGGACAAATAGACAAGTTTTGTACTACAAGGTGCAGTTTTTGCCCGGAATGATTACTATAGACAATAACTGAATAAATCTCTCACATATCATCTAAAATAATAAGACAAAAGGACTTTCTGACAAGGTTATTTTGAGTGTCTGTAGACAACAGCCTTAGACATGAACTACTTTGACAGCAGTGGTCCCTTTAGTCTCAAGGATATAGTCCTTTGAAATAAATTTTATATTAACTATCTACTGTAGTCATACATTTCAACACCTTAAAGTCTCTCACTCCCTCTCTTTCCATCCCTCCCCTCCTCAAGCTCCCATTTCTCTGGAGAATTTTAACTAGTATAGTCGTATAAGATCATTAATATATTATGAGATTTTATTTCTGAATAAACACATGAATCAAATAAGACTTGACAAGTTATCAAAGCATGATTAAACATCCTCAGTCTAGAATTTGAGAGGTAGAAACAGGTAAATCTCTGAAAGTTTTAGGCTACATAGCAAGTTCCAGGTTGGAGAGGACTACATAGTGAGAGCTAATCTCTCCAACTCCTTTTTCAAAGACATCATAAATAAACAATGTATAAGAATAATTTATTAGGTATCTTCTAATATTTGATATTTTACTTGGTAACTTAGAAATTATGCAGATTCAAATATTGATTTAATTATATCCTTTCCAATACACATACTCAACTATACACATTATATGAGTTGCTCTTACATGTCAGGGAGTGTGTTATCTGCAGTTTCCATGAGTGATTTTCTAGTAAGGATATACATAAATGAATTGTCATAATAATCTTCATAAATAGCTATAATTAAGAACTGGGAAATATGCTATGGGTTTCTCATAAGTAGTTATTTACACCTCAGAGAAAATCCATGAGAAAGATGCTGCCATTATATTTTACAACTCCGTGAATAGTCAAATAATACACACAGAGATTAAACAATTTGTGTTCAAATAGTGAGTTAGTATTATAGCCAAGATTCTGAGGTCACTTTGATACCAACTGGGAGAGATGGGACATGAAAGGAGGGCTAATTCTATAAATATGGATTGAGCTTTTGGTGAGATCATCTTTGTTCTGAGCAGCTGAGGTAAAATGGGAAGGGCATATTAATTAGCCAGGGACTAAAAGTGACTTTATTTTCTATACCATCTTTGGGGTAAAAAGTCATGCAAACCAAGTTAAGAAAAAATTTGCAATCCAGTTTAGGTTTTAGAAAATAACCCAACAGGAGTAGGGAGGAAAACTTGGAGGGAAACTAGGCAGTATCAAAAGTGAAGAAATTCACAGCCATCTGGGAAAAGTGGAGGACAGGCTGCAGTGAGTCTGTAGAGCTGGGAGGAGGAGATGCCAAGTGAGGAGTTGGGTTTCCAGGGTCACACACTGGCTTAGAGATATTGGAGAAAATACTTCAGAGGATTTCTATCATCCCTCACTTCCTTAGACCTGTATAATTTGGGTCAGGAAAGATAAGATCAAGTTGTGACAGTTACCAGGGATAAAGTAAAGTCTGCTAATGAACCAAGGGGCAAAAATCACAAAAATAAATGTTTACTGAGTGACCTCTGAAATTCAAATATTTTATCTCTTCTGTGTTGACTGTTTTGCTAAGAATTTCTGGGCATTGAGGTGGACAACCTATTTATTGTTTATGTAAATGCAGACCTGGAAGGGGGAGCTATGTGAGCATCTATGTGAGAATGAAGGGCATTCTGGAAGTGGCTGTGACATTTGAAGGAAATAGGAAGTCAAGAAGGAACTGGAAAGAATGGAAGACTACCCACAGCCATGGTGTACTCAAATATTTAAGACTGGCAAAGAGAAAGAAGAAACAAAGAAGGCAGGATGAGAGTGAGCTTTTCTGAAATGTTTTATAGTGGCCGAGTTATAAAAATATAAGCAGTTAACAGGCCGCTGGTTCAGGAAGCTGGTTCAAAGCAAATGCTAGGAATTTCTGGAAAATGGAAGTAGACAGGATTTCAAGAGAAAGTGAAAGACCTAATATGCCATGCCAGGAATACTATCTTTCCCTTTTGTATTTAAACTTGATTTAAATATTTAAAATGAAGATAAATAGCCATGAGCACTTTACTAGATTGGCTTTCATTATCTTTTCTAAATATTAACCCTGTGAATGATTACTGTATTTTCATTAATGACTGTTTTGATGTTATTATGGTTTATCTTCATAAAACCTGCAAGGCTATCTATGTCAGGTGTCCTTCAAATTTAATTCATATATCCATAGTTTATAGTTCATTTTGATGAAAATAGAGTAGTCTGTGAGCCAATGTTTTTGCACCAAATGATTATAGATACTATTCACACAGAGCTATTTCAGTTGTTGAAGGCATTTCTTTTTCTCTTAGATTTTTCCCAACTTCTCAGCACTTTGGAACTGTTACATGCACAGAACAAGTGACTTCTCTGACACTGGACACTGAATGGCTGTATTTTCTCACACATTCTTCGTCCATGTGATGTGCTTCCTTGGCAGGGTCCATGACCTACTGATGACTGTGGGAAATTCAATACATTGAAAAAAATCCCACAAAGATGTTCATTATTCATTAGTCTACATTCTGCATTTCCTTCCCTTCTCATGGGATTTTTTACAATGGTTAAATTTAATGGTCAGAGTTCAACACAAATGCTTCTTAGCAGAGGAGCTCAATATACAAAAACTCCTTCAGCAGGGCTAGCTTTTACCCTGCTATTCACTAATATGCACAAGAATCATAAACTTCACTGCATAATTGTAAATTGTCTGCATTATAAAAGAAAGAGTCCTTTGGCTCTACAAGATATTTCAGCATTTTTTCCCTATTGAATAGTTACAAATAATATCATACTAATAATATTGTGAAAATATATCTTTGGTTTTGAGATATAGCTTCCTGGATCATAGATGATATAGGAAATCATCCTAAAAAATTCATACTAAAAAAAGTAAACTGTTGGGAGAGGGCATCATGAGATAATCTTTAATGTCAAGGACATTGGAGATAGGAAGAAGGACTTAAGTTCTTACTGGCTTATCTGGAAACTGTTCAAAGCTTTTCTCTCTATTTTCAAATTGCTGATACGAAGTTTCAGGCATTAGTGGTTGTACCTCTAGGAAGTATTTAGTAAGTGGCAAGCTTTACTCAAAATCAACATGCAACCTTATTGGGAACAATAAACTAGGATGATTTCTAAGAGAAAAGACATGATAAGGTAGCTCATGGTTTATATAAGATAAAGACACGGGATGAAATTAAGAAGACACAGGGTTATCTGGTGGTGAACAGAAAGTTATTTCAGAGTCCTGGTTGAAAGAATGAGAACTATTGAGAAACTCTTGTTTTCTTCTAATGAACATATTAACTGACTTGGGAGTATGGTAAATAGAATCTGAGACCCAGAGCAACAAACAAATGGCTTGAAATGAACATAGCAATGAAAGCATCTACCGAAAACATAACAAACCCCTGGGTACAAACAACTGACAAGGCCCTGCCAGCTGTAAGTTCACAATCATGGGTTATGAACATTGTGATGCATGTTTGAGTTTACAATCCATATAAGGCCCTTTCCCTTACAAGGCCCTGATGTTTAGTTTAATTTTTTGTTAGAATTTCTTAATATTTGAATAAGTTGTCTATGTAGTTATTTTTCAAGAGACCTAGTCATTTTTAAAATGAAATTCTGTGTAGCATTACTAATTAGATATATGATTTTCAATTTTAGAATTTGTCCTGCCAAAGTGAGCACTAGATATATGATTTTTAACCAGAGTCTTTCTGAACCTCCATTGTCATCATTTTTCCAGGATTGTTTTCAACACCTAGAACTGGATTGTGGTTTTGACTTGGTTGTGCTTCAAGCCTCTACTGTAAGAGCCCTGGGGATTATATAAATGTTCTATGATTGCCTATGAGTTCCTTATGATAGGGAATTTCCTGTACCATCCTGACAAGTCCTAGAAACTCTGACTTGGTATACCTTATTTGGGTAGGTGTAGAGTAAAATGATCAGTTTGAGAGGTAAGATCCATAAAATACGATACTGTGTTTGTTACTCTGAATGTAACTTTCCTATTGCTGACAGGGTGTGATTTTACAGTGAATATGGGTTTGGGAGCAGCTGAACCAGCCTAATCTAAAAAATTCTCATATGATTTGTCATCGCTAGTTAGTTAGCACACCAGTAGCACCTGTGTTACTAGTAGAGTTCTTATTTTAAAAGCTGGAAATGAAAGGATTAATTCTGGCTGAGTGGTCAGAAAAGCTTTTCTAAGTGCCGAACCTTTTTTTTTTTTCTGCTATAGTTCATTTCTGGGTCAGCTTCCTATTAGTGGGAGAGAAAACATCTCAACCTCTTACATTCACTGGCTGAACAATTCATTGTCTGGCATTCTTGCATGGAATTTTCTTAAGAAATGTTTGAATAATTGCTACGCCATATAAACAGGGCCTTTTCAACCCTGTGCTTTGTTGTTTTGCTTGTTAGTTCTTGTGGATTACAGGGACTGAGCCAAGTAGCTTTGCCCACTAGAGATTATTTTGCATGGACCAAAATTGTAGGTTTCCTCTCTGTGTAGCAAGATCACTTTAGCCACAAAGAAATTAGGTTATGGCTACAGATCTATCACCCATATGTAAGGGTCATGTCTGATACATGAAACAAAGAGATAAAAAGAAAACATGCTATAAATTAGAAAGAATCACAAATATGCCTATCAAAATGACTCAAAATACAAGTACTACTTTCTGTGGGACAAGCCTGTTTATGTAAGAGAGACAGTGGGGATATTCTGAGTTTGTTCTATGAAACTTCATATTTCCCCCCTTTTTCCTTTTCATTTACCAAGAATTACCATCTTCTTGAGAAGAAAGAACAAGTGCAAATAGATACATTAGTTTTGAAGCAATTTTTATTTCTCTAATTTCAAAATCTTTATGTATTAGTTGAAAGAACTTTGTGATTTCCCTTGTGTGATTTCATTGTGTCATAATAATAACTAGCCTTGACAATACTCTGTATCCCAGGATTGCAGAGATTATAAAATTTAACATCTTTTGGACATTTTTAACAGTCAAGGTGACTAACCTGAGATGAATTTTACATGGTTAAAGATCTTATTAATGCTGATAAAAATACTAGATGTTTTATTTTTTTACATATTACAAACTCAAAGGACTTAATCCTATCTCAATAATTTTAATGTATTATTTACTATATTTTATTATATGTGGCCTTTGCTTCCTAGGCAATTCTTTATACACTTTTATCACTATGACTCTAAAAGCATAAAGACAAAAACTTACATCATATTTCACCCTGTTTCCTGGATTACTATTATTCTGCTTTAGTAACAGTTAGTCCTCTTTCTCCAGAAAATGAGAAAATGATTTCAGGTGTCAAACTAGAAGAATAACTCAAATCATTGTGTGGATACAAAGGAATACAAAACCACATGTATCTACTAAAATCAAGTGCTAAACAATGAATTAAATTTATCTCAAACTCCTATGTTGAAGTCATGACCCTGTATTTGGAAATAATGCTTTCACAGTGATGGAGCTAAAACATAATCATGTAGTCTGCTTATAAATCCACTGCCACTCATAATCTTCTAAGAAAAATTAAAATACATACACACAGGGTGAAAACATGTAAACAGATCCAAGACTACAGCATGTGTAAGATAGGGAGAGAAGCCTAAAGTTCTTTTCTTCTAGTTGTTTCTGAAACTTAGTTTGAACTTCTGGTGTTCACAGCCATGAGACAATAAATATACAATATTTATACCTTCCATTCTGTGCAGTATTTTTATGGTAGTCCATAGAATCTAATGTAGAATGTACTTAGTACTTGACAGACAATGATTGTGTTTTTGTTTACCATTTAGCTATATTTGAATAAATATTTTATCACTTTACAAACATCACGTATTTGATAAGTAGATTCTGTTTTTTCATATAACTCTTTAGGGTCAGTTAGGATGATGTATTGTTCTCCTAAAGTTTGGATCATCAGCCTCCATTTTAACCATTGTATGTCACTTTCTCATCTGCCTCTTCATAGTCTAGTTGTCCTTTGCCGTTCTATTTAGGTGAGTATTTTTATTATTTCTCCTTACTAGAACATTTTTTGTTACTATAGAGATCAGTATAAAATAGTTGGTTTACAGAAAAATAAACATTAATACACAGCTCTTGATGCTATGAACATCTGGTTAAACCAGTGGTTCTCAGCATCCAGATCTTGATCCATTTGAGGGGAGCATCAAATGGGCCTTTCATAGGATTCACCTATGGCCATATGAAAACACACTTACTTACTTATTTACATTATGATTCAAAACAGTAGCAAAATTGCAATTATGAAGTAGTAACAAAAATAATCTTAAGTTTGGTGGTCACCACCACATGAGGAACAGTTTTATAGAGTTAGAAACTTTTTACTTCATCATGTCATTACAGACAGAAAAATAATGAAGCATAGCAAGGGTTCTAACTCAGATCTCCTTGTTAAAAACTGACTCAGCTTGTGTTTCTATTGCTGTGATGAAGATTATGATGGAAGTCCACTTGGGGAGGAAAGGATTTATTTCAATTTGCTCTTTCAAGTCCATATCCAGGGAGGCCAAAGCAAGAATTCAAGACAGGAGCCTGTAGGCAAGAACTTATTCAGAAGTCATACAGGAGTGGTGCTTGCTCGCTTGCTTTCCTTGGTCTGCCTAGTCAGTTTTGTTATTGCATGCTGGACCACCAGCCCAGTGGCTGCACTGCCAACAGTGAGCTGAATCCCAAGGTCTTAAATGATTACTAGGATTCCAAACTTGGGTCCTCATGCTTGTGCAGAGAACATTATTAGCAACACAGTCATCTTCCCATTTCTACCTCTGAAAATTTGAAATTCAGTTTACATTTGTTAATTTTAAAAAGGTTTAACATACTTGAATAGTAGATAGGTATGAGTTTTCCAGTTTAGTGTTTGAAGTACTTATCATCAATGAAATATATAAAAGAATGGGCCTAGAAATATACTACAAATAAAGGTTAATGAGACTTACATAATTTATATAATGCTTTTACATTATATTTTTAATAAATCAAAATTATGCACTAAAACTTTCCCCACAGGCCAAGCTGATAGTCACATTTTCACAGATGAAGATTTTTCTTCATAGATGACCCTAACTTATATCAAGTTGAAATAAAACTAATCATGACAGCAGCTAACACCACCATAGTGCTCTATCCTCACCCTCTCATCTAACCTGAAGTGCATCCCTACTCCCAAATGTTCCTGCCTCTAAACACAATCAATGTACAAACTCGGGGTTTTGAATTTTGGGAGACACATAGTTGACCATAATAAGTAATGTTGATAAGAGACTCTTACTGGTGAAAGATGTAGAAAGCATATCTGCCTTCCTTTTCTCATTTCCTTTTGCTTTCTGAACATCAGTGCTTCAGCAAACACCATTCTAAAGATGAGGAAATCTCTTTTAGTTTGAATTTCTAACTGAGAGTAAAGCAGATGGACTTTCTCAATGCAGCCTTCTTGATGAGGCCAATTCATCTGGCTGCTACTTAACATCACCTTAACTACTTAGATTATAAAGCTCTTAGATTCGTTGATTCTTTGTATTGTTCTTTTTGTTTCAATTGCATTGATTTCAGCTCTAAGTTTGATTATTTCCTGCCGCCTACTCCTCCTAGGTGAGTTCGCTTCTAATTGTTCTAAGGCTTTCAGCTGCACTGTTAGGTCTCTAGTGTGGGATTTCTCAAGGTTTTTCATATAGGCGTCTAGCGCTATGAA
>PVIH01031915.1:0-10253 GCA_004025045.1 Sigmodon hispidus | reverse complement strand
TTTGGTTTTAGTATTTTCTTTGATTGATATATCTATTTCAGCTACTGAGTCTTCTACTTCAGAGATTCTCTCTTCCATCTCTTGGATTCTGTTTGTTGTGCTTGTATCTGTAGTTTCAGCTTTTTTCTTCCAGATTTCTGTCGCCTTCTTTGCCTCATTTTGAGCCTATTTTATTGCTTCTATTTCAGTTTTTAGTTCCTGGAATGTTTTTTTCTTATTTTGGTTTATCTTTTCTTGGTTTTCTTTCAAAGATTTGTTCATCTCTTCCAATATTTTGTTGGTATTTTCTTCTATTTTTTAAGGGAATTTTTCAGATCTTTTTGGGGGGCTTCAATGATCTTCATAAGGATATTTTTGGTGTTGTTCCCTTCTGCTTCCTCATCATTGCTGTGTTCAGGTCTTGTAGTTGTAGAACCACCTATTTCTTCTGGTGTTACCTTGTTGTTCTTTATATTTTTAAATATACTTTTGCTCTGGTGTCTGCCCATGGCTTCAGTGGTTCATGATTAGGTGTCTCCTGGTCAGTTGTGGCAAGAGGTCTTGTGTGTCTCCTGTCGCCTCTGAGCAAGGGGTCTGCTCTATCTCTGACTCTGCTCTGGGAAGCGATCTGTCAAGTCCTCATCCTTCTCTGCTGGTGCAGTGGGAAGCGGGTTGGCAGAGCAAGTTCCTTTGTTTTAGGAGCAGCTGGAGGGGCCCCTCACCACCAAATTCTATTCCTGTCTGCTAAGGAGTGTGTTTAGACACTCACTACAGATAGAACCCAGTCCTGGAACTCGATTTCTCTGTGCAGGGATTGGTATTCAAGTCCCAGGGACTGCTGACTTCACCTCACCTCTAGGCGGAGTCTCAGTCTGGATTTCAAAGTCCTCAGCCCTTGTTTTCTGATGCAGTTGGAGGCAGGGTGACAGAGCCAGTACCCTTGTTTTAGTACCAGCTGGAGGAGCCCCTCATAGCCAAAGCCTATTCCTGTCTGCCTAGGAGTGTGTGTAGACACACACCACAGACAGAACCCAGTTCCTGAACACACGAATGCACTTTTTAGTAACAGTAAAAGAGTTTATTCTTCAATGCAATTCATGATATTGACTTTTATTTTGATTAATCTTGTTTTTAAAAGAGTAACATTATTGGGGCTGGAGAGATGGCTCAGCGGTTAAGAGCACCGTCTGCTCTTCCAGAGGACCCGGGTTCGATTCCCAGCACCCACATGGCAGCTAACAACTGTCTGTAGTTCCAGTTCCAGGCAAACACCAAGGCAAATAAATAAATAAATAAATAAATAAAGTTTTTTTTTTTAAAAAAAGAGTAACATTATTAACACTAGAAATAAGATTTGGGAACTTGTGTTCCATGTTTCAGATTACAAATATCAATGATTACTCAATAATCATGGGGGTAATTTTAGAATGATTTACATGGAACAGACAAATACCTAGATCCCCAGAATCAACAGAGATAGAATCATAAAGAAACCCAAAAATCATTTAATTAATAACCCATAAGACTGAATTAATAAAGACATTTGACAAAAGTAAACCATTTTTAATGATGAAAACAGACAATCTAGGGGTATAAGAGAGGCCAGCATTGGGGCTCAGTCCAGTGGGAACCCTGGTAGTTTCCCCCCTAAAAACCAGGATCAACACAGCATGCTGCCATACTCACTTTTCTTCAGTATTCTCTCAGATGTCCTAGGAAGAACAATTGGGCAATACAAATGAGTAAAGTGTGGCCAATTAATTGCCTGCAAAATAGATCTTCAGATGACATGAATTCATTTTTTTGAAAATCCTAAAGATTCTACAAAAATTTCTGAAACTGATGAACAGACATACCCATCTGAGCTCTATTACTGTAAACTAATATTGCACAAAGCTTTTCAGTGTTCTGTTTGGTCACAGGAATAAGTAACAAGGAAGACTCATGTGAAACCCTGGCATGAAGAAAAGAGTGTGGATTGATGGGAGACAGTTGGAGATAGGGTCAGGAGGAAACAGATGGGGGAAGGTAGATGGAAGAAATAAGTACTTAGGGTAATAACTACAGTTTGGGGGGGCATTTTGGGAGCAATGTAGAAATATACTACAGTGAAAACTCCCTGAAATATTCAAAATTGATCCAATTAAAGACTGGTGGTAATGAAAGATAGATAACCTGAACCAGCAATCTCCTACAACTACAGAAGACATCTGTCTGTAGGACTGGAGCACAAATCCAGCCACAAAATATTTGACCTAAAATCTGTGCTTCCAGAAATATGTACTAACAAAATAATTTAATACAGCTTCTGAAATTAGACAATGATTGACTGGTAGAAATTAAAGCCTATACCATGAAGGGGAGCCCAGACCTGATACTGCCTGGATGGCCAGGTACCAGAGACTAGACACTTCAAAAATTCAGAATAAAACCAAGACAACTAAAAAAACAGAAATGGTTAATAATATTCTTTTATCTAATATATTAGTGTCCATCCTAATAGTCATGAGAGAGGCATCATTCAGCAACATATGGAAATAGACATATGCAGAGACTTGGCAGTGCCAGGAAACCTCCACCAAATATGGGAAAAAATGGATTGTTGAAGCCACAGGGGTCAAGGACATGGTGGAAACATGGAACACAAAAACAGATGAGCAGAGCTGGTAGAGAATTTCACAGAATAAAGTGAAAATCATGTGTTCTGTACTGGTTTGTGTTTGGAACTCAGCATAAACTCATGGTAAAGAACATGAGTATTATTGTGGACCTCCTAACAGTGCAAGTGAGGGACACCTCTAACTGTTTTGCCTGCCCTATTGACCATTTATTTTCTACTCTATTGAGTCAGATGGGATATGAGGGGCTGTGGCAAATCTAATATAAGTTGTCATGTCATGTTTTGTAGATATTCCTGGGAGGTCTGCTTATTTTTTCTCATTTGTATTATTAATAAAGTCTCATTTCTTTATCCATGTATCCCCTTGTTCAAATGCGCTTCCCCTCCAGCACTACAAGTCACTCTTCTCCCCATCTCCTTATCTCCTTCCTGGCATGGAAATCAATAAACACTGGTATGTAAAGTTGAAGCAGGATCAAGACTATTACATCTGCATCAAGGCTGATTAAGCTATTTCTCTATAGGGAATGGGTACCAAAAAGCCAGTTCATGTACTAGAGATATATATCCTGGTCCCACTGCTAGAGGCCCCACAATCTGCCCAAGCCACACAACTGTCATGTATAATGAGAGGGTCTAGTTCTATCCCATGCAGGTTCCTTGGTTGTCAATCCAGAGACAATAGACTCCTAGTAACTGGTGTCAGCTGTCTCAGTGGGTTTTTCTGTCATTATTTTGACCATGTTGCTCATGTAATCCCTTTTCCATTTTGACTGAACTGGGAACTTGACCCAGTGCTTATCTCTGAAGCTCTGTAGCTAGGTAACATGGAGGATCCTAAGAGAAGCATCCATGGATCCTCCTAGGAAGGGGAAATAGATTAGATCTCCTGAGAAATGGGTAAGGGATGTCAAAAGAGAACATGAAATAATGGATGATAGAGTTGAGGGAGGGAAAGATAGGCAGAACAATGAATAGATATCTTAACAGAGGGACCCATTTTGGGGTTAAGAAGAATCAACCTAAGCCCTTAACGCCTTTGAACTTTTGTTTAGCATATTATTTTTAAGACAAGCTCACTTTAAAAATCTTAGTCTTTCTTTGTACATACTTGTATCCCAGGGTTATATTTATGGGTCATCATGCTGGCTGTACCTGAGCAGTAACTAATTGTTTTCACTACATAACTTATTTCTATTTTGTATCCCATTGGTAAACAAATGCTAGCATAGTACTGTAGTATGTGAGGAAAAGTCACTCACTTATCGTGGCCAATAGATTGGGAGACTGGTCTTTAAACTGGATCCATTGGAGACCTCACACTTATATTCTCCAGCATCCTCCTTCCTGACAGGATCTATTCTGAGTCCACAGTTTGTTGAGGACAGAGTCATCCTCTCTGTGAGTTGAAGACTCTGGTTATTGAAGATCCAATTGATAGAAATATCAGTGTCAGGTGAAAAGCAGGTGAAGAGCACAAATCTCCGTTTTGCAACAGTGTTGTCAGTGACTTGCACTAAGGGCTGCTTCACAGGCTCTGTAAACAAACAAATAAGGATACCAAATGATACTAGTCCAGGTAGTCCATCCAGGTTCCCTTTAGTTCATACTTTATAAAGGTTCCAAGGGAAGAACTTGCAACTGTAACTATAGACATATCTTATGCTTTGATTCTGCCACCCAGGGACTGTGTGACCCTGATTATTTCACTGCTTCCTGTCTCTCTGCCTCCCCATAAAAGCACACATAGCACATGATAATTGTTATGCTCATGAGTTAAATTTAGTTATAAGTAATTATATGGTGGTGGGATAGGGAAGCTCACATTGGCAGCATCTGTTAATATCTACCTGCAGAATAAAATTTCCTAGATTGGATCCTGAGGAGAAGGAGAAATCTGGAGCAGCAGCCTCTTCTGTTTTTGCCCTTAATACCTTGACCTTCATGTGAAGTCTCATAAGCTGATCAGAACAGTAGGCTTATGGCCCAGACACCTGTCCACTGAGTCTTAGAAAAACATACACTGGTGACCTAGCTAATTCCAGGTGTCCTGGCTGTACACATCTGTTTTGACACTCTGGATTATACTTACTTGGATAGTACGTAAAGCCTTGTTCTCTGTCAGTGCTGACAGGACACATAAACACTGACTAAAAACTTGCTAATGTTACTTTGAGTCAAGCCAGAGGCAAAAGTTTGGAGTCTAGGCTCTTTGATGCTCTCTGTGATGACCTCATGTATTCATCAGACAGAAAGTACCTGAGTCACAGTCTTTCTGGGGACATATGGCTGGTGAGAACCCTAGTTTCTACGCTGAGGCTGAAATCTTGGGATGGAGTTTACCCAGTACAGTTTCCCTGCACTACAGGTAAAGGAAGGTTAGGGTTTCTGACCTACTGCTGTATGTCTGTTCCATACTGTAAGGCCCCACAATGCAGTGATATAGAAAGCCGGGGAACCCAATCCTAACAGTTTAGTGCTTGAAGTAAGATAAGCCTCACAGCAGCTAGAGAAAATATTCACTTACTCTTTACAAAAAATTCCACGTATGCTTTTTCAAGTTTGACGTCTTTGCTTGTAACTTCTAGTATGTATATTCCTGCATCATTCTCAGTGACATTTTGGAGCATCAGAGATCCATTATTATACACCATCCCTCTTCTTCTGTGCACAGGACCCCAGGAGGTGAAATTGATGACTTTGTTGTATTCTACTATTTCAAGGACCTGGTCCTTATACATTGACTTGTACCAGGCAAAGGCTACCACATCTTCTGGAAGATTATGAACTTGGAGAAGAACGACATCCCCTTCAGCTGCATATTGAGGCACCGGGTGGATCTCAAGTTTGGAAGAATTGAGAGGGTTACCACACATACAAAGGGAGGCTGGAAATGAAAATTAATAAACATCATCACATGGGGATTGCTGTGTTTGTAAGAAAAAATGGTGACCTCCATCCCAAGCAGATAGTTTCATCACCCACTCACTTATCCTAAAGCTGCAGGTGTGTGTTTGTGTGTATGTGTGTGTTAAATGACTTAATAAAATTAAGAAACATGACCACCTCTTTTCCAATAGTGCTCTCAAAATTGTCATTTTTCTGTATGCAATTCTCCATTTGAACATCTCCTAGCTACTCCCTCACTGATCTTAGTCAGATACTGAGCATACTCATGCACACTGGGATTTGAAATGATATTTCCCTTGAACTCTACATGCCTAAAACTTTTACTTTCAAGGTTTGTTCCTTTGTTTCTTTTGAAACAGCAATAAACCACTGACTTCCACTAATAAATGAACTTGTTGCTGTCAAGTAACCTTTAGGTCTAGGGCTCAGTGGAGGCTGGTAGCAGTCTAATCAAGAGAGACTCAGGTCCTCACTAGCATGGCTAGTTTTATGTCAACTTAAAAAAGAAAATCCACATTTTTATTAAATTGTGGATTGATTCAAAATTATTCAGACCAATGCAGACAGTTTATTCCCTGGTGCAAGTGTCCTTGGTGATACAAGAGTTCTGTTTGAGTAAGCAAGAAGAGTTGGCCAATAGGAAGCTCTCCTCCATGGTCTGTGTACCTGTCTCTGGATTTTATTTATAATACTCTTAATTTGGAATGAACAAGAACCCCCACTTTGATATGGATGTTCTGAAACCATTGTTCTTTATCATCTTTGAGAGGAGGAAAGAGGACAGCAGGACATAAAGCTCCTTTGGGTCATTTTAGTAAAGCCTTGGAAAGATGACTGAATTATGATACATTGGTAGAGCCCCAAGAAACAAAGTTGAGTTCTTTTCCAAAAGGACTTGCTTAATGCAGGTGGAGTCAGAAGAAGGAAGCTCATCTATGGTCACTTTTCTCCACCAGTGTGTCGTTCAAAAAGTGCTCAAACCTCCATATTGGAAAAAGTGCAGAGGGAATGGAAGCTATGCCCACCATAACAGTCCTGTGTGCCAGACCCCACCCAGCACTGAACAATCAGAGAATCACTTACTGTGTACCTGTAGGTGCACATGAGCTTCTGCGCTTTTCAAATCTCTTCTCAGAGTTTGTAGAGTGTACAATCCAGGGTCTTTCTGAGTGACATCCTGTAGCAGCAGGGATCCATCCTTGTACAACTTCTCTCTGCCACTGTATGCAGGCCCCCACACAGTTGATTTTTTTTCTAGTAAATATCGGGCAACTATAATGTTCTTAGACATAGGTATTCCTTTGTACCAAAGCCTTCGGTATTCTCTGGGGGATTGTGCACTAGTAGGAAAACCCTCCCTCCTTCAGCAACTCTGGGTGGCACTGATTCAATCGTGAGTTTGGCAACAAGATTCTCACACTTCCAAATGAATCCTAGATGGCAAAAAAGATATCCATGTAAATTTGAATGTTTATATTTGACTAAGACATGGTCCTCTGTTCTGAGTAGCTGTGTCCATTTCTCAGCCCAGGTTTGTGGGTGTATCTCTCTGTCCTACTTCGTAGGTAGAGGCCATCACATTATCTTCATGTTCTCAGTGTCTCCACACTTGTCATTGGGTATGGCTCTCTCTCTCTTTACTTGTCAACATTGCCCCAGCTTACTGCCATTAGACCCCTGCTCACATTTACAGTGAATGATGTTGGGGCGATGCATGCCCAACCTCTTTCCCTACAGATACATGTCTTCTCACTCTGACTTCATTGTTGTTGTCTACTCCTCTAAGGTTTGCAGTCAACACATGACTTTACCTTCCAGCTTTATTTACACCAAGTCCACTTAAACTGGAACATTATGAGAGCCACGAGATTCATTATGTATTTTTTAAAAGGGATGCTTAGATAAGACTAAGCTACACATGGAGATGGAATAACTGAATGATGTCCCTTAACCTTGCATGCCCATGAATTTATTTAAGAAACTCATAGGTTTAAGGATGCAGTATTGGTACATCTCCTTTGCTTTGAATTCTTATACTTCTTTACATATTATACATGTGTGTGAGTAGAATAAGGTCTAGTCCGGTGGGGAGTCAAGAACACAGAACTTAAGTGGAGGTCAGAGATTTCTGTTCATTTGTCTTAGCACATCAGACAATGAAGAAAATAACCATATCCATCAGCTATGTCACTGACTCATGTCGGTGTGATGTTTTAAAATGTGGGCCATCAAACAGAGAGCATCAGCATTTAAAACACTGTGGTCAGGCATACTAACTTTATATACTATCTTCCCAATCTTAGCAGTTCAATATTCAATGAGATCTGTCTAATTTTGAAAATCTCTTCCTCTCTGTCTTCTCCCCTACAAACACTGAGACTTCTCTCATGACCGTGTGCCACACAGGAAACCCAGACTGTATCCTTTCCTATGACACACTATTAACTCTTGGTCTCTTCACATGTAAGCAGAAACCACTGAGATGTGGTACCCTTTGCAGAGATGTACAGAGTCATCTCCATTGTCTCAGTAGGCTTATCTGTCATCTCTCTGAGGTACTTCTGCTCTAACACTACCCCATGACCCTGCTGACCTTCTGCCATCTGAGATGAGAGTCTTCCCAGAAAGGACCATCCCCTAGAGTTCCATTAGCTGAAGGTGTCTCTGTGTTCAAACACTGCTATGACCCTCGAGTTTTAGTGCTGCCCTGTGTTCCTTTCCCACTCTTTCTTTGTGCTTCTGTCCTTTAGAATGTAGAATTAGAGCCAAGAATGATGACCATACATGTGATAAATGATAATAGCAGCTGACTCTTGAACTGCACTCTGCTATGTCATGGCCTAAGTTAGTTAGCACCAGAAGGAATATTTGCACGATTGGGTGACAAAGAAACCAAGCTTGGTAACCAGACTGTATTGTGTTTTTAATGGTCTGGAAGCACAGAATTTGGTTTCAGATAAAAAGAGACAAAACTGTACTTGAGGCTCCAAGCAAACCAGGTGAGTCATGTCAAATATTTTCTCATTGAAGTCACCATCAGACTGGTTTATGACAGAGGTCAAAAGCCCAGAATGTGTCAGAAGTCTTACATTTTTGTGTGTTAGAGAAGTGACCTGACTTCTGTAAAAAATTATCAAGACCATGTTCCAACTTCCTTTGTTTGCTAACCTATGTGCTCCTTGGTCTTTCTGAGATGCCTTGGACCTCTATTCTGTTGATTCCTCATGGATATCATGTATTTCCCAAAGAAAATACATAAAGTGTGGAACAGAACAAGATCTCCTCAAAGCGTAGCAGCCCCATAAAGCAGCCAGAATATCTGAGAATGCTATGCCTTTATTTGCACTTTTGTAAATACAGGGTGGAAAGAGACTACTAGGTAGATTACTAGTTCAGGAAAATACTTTTCTACAAGTTCACTGTGTGTCTTGATGACATCTCTGGTCATCACTGGGGGAACTACAGCTCATGTCTGGGAAGCTGTCACATCAGCACATTCTTTAGCCATTTGCCTTCAGGAGAGAATTCCCTGAGCTAGACCTAGAGAACAAGCACTTGTATGGAAAACCTGTATTCTTAGTCCCTCTTCTTGGGAGCCATAGCCTCCATGTAAAATTTCATATGCTCAACAGAACAGTTAGTCAATGCCATGGACATCTGTTAAGCTATGCCCCACTGTTGACTTTCTGAAGGATATGGCCAAGGGATGTAGGCCAAGCAAGGCTCTCTTGACACTGCACTGTCTGGTTCCACTCATCAGAAGACTTTAATGATTAGGGACCACTGTTCTCTTCCATTAAAAAGTAAAGAGCTAACACTTATCAAATGTTTCTTATGAATACCAAGAGTAGTCTGGGAAAGAGAATTCTTGTGTTCATATTTCTGTGAAGATTTCACTCTTTACTAACCAGGCACAATGTTGATTTCCTTTGTGTCTTTCTCAGGGAGATATTCCTGGTGAGACCCTCTAAATCCTGGACAAAAGTGATACCTTGGCTCAGTTACCCAACATGCCATGTCTACCTGCAGTCATGGTGTAGTCAAATGAAAGATTCTGATCTATTGCCATTCTATACAACATGTGTCCTATGCTAAATACTCAAACTTCAACTCAAGGACACAATGCATATAAAAGTAAGCACAGAATACTTTCCTGTATGTGTCTAGTCAAATAAACCTCACCCAGCTTATAAAGTTTAAATAAATCACTTACCATGCACATGGAGGTACGTGAATGTTTTTGATATAACTTTTGAGTTTTTATTATATATCCGCAGAGTATAGAATCCTGCTTGCTCCTTGGTGACCTTTTTAAGCAGCAGAGATCCGTTGCTATATATTCTCTCTCTACCGCTGTACAATGGACCTGACATACTTTCATTGCTGTGTAGTGCATACATTCCAATTCCTTGATTGAGATTTGTGAGACCTTTGAACCAGGCAAAGGCTAAAATATTCTGTGGCAAATCATGGACAAGGAACAAGATGTCTTCTCCTCTAGTCACATGGGTTGGCACTGATTCAATGATCACACAAGTAATGGTGGACAGGTTCCAGAATGTTAAAATGGAGGCTAGAAGAAAATTGAAAAAAAAAACACCAATATTAAATGGATGTGATCATCAGTCAGCTTTAGTTTATTTGAGCAGGAATGTGTCCACCTTCCTTTGCAGGCATGAGCAAATTGACTTCATTGACTCAAGGTGTCTGATTGTGTCAATAACTTTAGAATTCTCTGATCAGG
>PVIH01031914.1:0-10253 GCA_004025045.1 Sigmodon hispidus | reverse complement strand
TTAGTGGGATTTCTTTGAGTTTTTCTCCATTAAGTTTGATACTGGCTGTTGGCTTCTTGTAAATCGCCTTTATTATATTTAGGTATTCTCCCTTTATTCCTGATCTCTCCAGGGCTTTAATCATAAAGGAGTGTTGGATTTTGTCAAAGGCTTTTTCCGCATCTAAGGATATGATCATGTGGTTTTGTTCCTTTAGTTTTATAGTGTGGGATTTCTCTAGGTTTTCCATGTAGGCATTTAGTGCCATGAATTTTCCTCTCAAGACTGCCTTCATTGTGTCCCACAAGTTTGGTACATTGTTGATTCAATCTTGTTAAATTCTGTTTTCATTCTTAATTTCTTCCTCAACCCAGATGTGGTTCAGTTGAGTGATGTTTAGATGTTTAGATGTTTATATGACATGGTAGGCTTTCTGTGATTTTTTGATGTTTTTGAACTATAAATTTACTCCATCTCTGTTCTGATATGACACAAGGGATTATTTTCAGTTTTTGTATCTATTGGTATTTGCTTTATGTCCAATTATGTGGCGAATTTTAGAGAGAGTTCCATGTGATGCTGAGAAATATGTATATTCCTTTGCATTTGGGTGGAAGCTTCTGTAAATATCTATTAAATCCATTTGTATCATAACCTCTAATAGACTCCTGATTTCTCTGTTGAGTCTCTGTCTGTTTGACCTATCCAAGGGTGAAAGTGGAGTATTGAGGTCTCCCACTATTAGGATGTGAGAGTTGATGTGGGATTTGAGCTTTAGTATTGGTTCTTTCATACAGATAGGTGCCCTGATATTAGGGACATAAATATTCAGGATTGAAATCTCATCTTGAACAATTTTTTCCTGAGATGAATAAGTAATGCTCATGCTGATCTCTTTTCATTGATTTTAGTTTGAAATCTATTTTGTTCGATATTACGATGGCAACCCCAGCTTGTTTCTTTGGGCCATATGCTTGAAAAATCTTTTCCTAAACCTTTACTCTGAGCTTGTGTTTGTCTTTAAGGTTGATGTGTATTTCTTGTATGCAGCAGAAGGAAGGCTTCTATTTTTGTATCCATCTTGTTACTGTGTATCTTTTTACAGGACAATTGAGTCCATTGATATTAAGGGATATTAGTCACCACTGATTGATATGTCCTGCTATTTTTGATGTTGGGTTATATGCATTTCCTTTCTCTGGGTTTTTCGTCTGTGAGGTTATAGATTTTTTGTGGTTTCATGGGTGTATCTGGGATCCTTAGGTTGGAGGTTTCCCTCTAATGCTTTTTGGATAGCCGGATTGGTAAATAGGTATTGTTTAAGTGTGACTTTTTCTTGAAATACCTTGTTTACTCCATCTATGGTGATTGATAATTTTGCCGGGTATAGTAGTCTAGGTTGACAGCCATGCTCCTTCAGTGTCTGTTTAACTGTTGCCCAAGACCTTCCCCCTTTCATTAAATAGTCAGGCGTTATTCTGATGGGTCTGCCTTTATAGGTAAGTTGTCCTTTTTTTTTGCAGCTCTTAAAATTTTTTCTTTGTTCTGTCTGTTTTTTGGCTTGATCATTATTTGGAGAGCAGAATTTTTTGGCAGGTCAAATCTATTTGATGTTCTGTAACCTTCCTGTATCTTTATAGGCATCTCCCGTAAGTTGGGAAAATGTTCTTCTATGATTTTAATGAATACATTATCTGTGCCTTTGTGTTAGCATTATTCTTTTTCTTCTATTCCTATTATTCTTAGGTTAGGTCTTTTCATGATATCCCAAATTTCCTGAACATTTTATGTTATGGCTTTTTTGGTTTTAGTGTTTTCTTTGACTGATGTATCTATTTCTGCTATTGAGTCCTCCAGTCTCTGGGATCAGGCTCACATCCAAGGGTCTGATCTCAGACTTGTCCCAGCATAAGGCCTCATGCCCTGCCTTCCTGGGCCCTATCTCCATGTCAAATTTCTTCAGCGGACAAGGACAGAGGGCTTAGAAACTCTGTTCCCATCCAAAGTGGAGCCAAAGGTGAGCAGATTCCACCTCTGGGCCACAGTCTGGAGAATTCCTCTCTGGGATTGTGCTCACACCTAAAAGCCAGATCTCAGAATCGACCTAGCAGATGGCTCTAGGCTCTCTTCTATTAGACCCCATCTCGAGGGTAAACTACATTATCAAACAAGGACTGTGGTCCTTAGAAATGCAGTTGCCTATCCAGAGCAGAGTCAAAGATAGAGCAAACAGGAGATACACAAGCTTTCTAGCCACAACTGACTAGGAGTTGACCTTTTGTGAACCACTGAAGCCATAGGCAGGCTCTAGTGCAAGAATATCTATAGCAATATAAATAACAAGGCAACACCAGAAGAAACTGATGGTTCTACAACTACACGACCTGAACAAAACAATGAAGAAGAATCAGAAGAAAACAACAGTAAAAGCACATTTATGAAGATTATTGAAGCCTTCAAAGAGGATATGAAAAATTCCCTTAAAGAAATAGAAAAAATATAAACAAAAAATTGGAAGAGATGAACAAATCCCGGAAAGAAAACCAAGAAAAGGAAAACTAAAAACAAAAAATGAAAAAAACATTCCAGGAACTAAAAAGTGAAATAGAGGCAACAAAAAAGGCACAAAATGAGGCAAAGGTGGAAACAGAAATTTTGAAAAAAAAAGTTGGAACTACAGACACAAGCATAAGCAACAGAATTTAAGACACAGAAGAAAGCTCCTATTTTCAATGACAAAAAAAAAAAAAATAAAAAAAAAATAAAGAAAAGGGTGTCTGATCCCATCACCCAGGCTGAAATTCTTTTAGTCTGGCTGTTGCAAAGTCAAAGTTTCTCCTTTTAGGTAGCATGAAACTGTGCCACCACTATTTCCACAGTCAATTTGAAGGAAAATTATTACTTACTTCATTATTGTAAATAACTGATATTTTATCTAGTGTAGAAGTTTAAGTATGGTAAAATTGAAAGCAAATATATTAACAGACATGAAACTAGCTAAGAAGTAATGACTTTTTTTAAGTTTGGATTCCAGTAATTATAATAAGAATATCAGAGAAGGAAATAGTCTTGATGGTAAATTAGAAACATGACAAAGAGTGAAGACCATCTCTAATAACCCATAAGGTGCTATTTGACTGTAAACTATAGTCATTTTGCATATTAAAATCATGTACATGGCTGTGCAAGGATTCCCTCTATAGGTAATGGGCTCTCAGGGAGAGGGGCCTGGACTTGCCACAACCAAACATACAAGGCTAGGTTCTCTTTCCATGGGAGGTCTTAATTATTTTAGAGGAGATGATGCGAGAGTGGACTTGGGGGCAGGAAGGATGGTGGGGAAGTGGAAGGAAGGATTAAGGGAGGATCTGAGGATAGTATGTAAAAGGAAATTAAAAATTCTTAAATAGGGGCTGGAGTCATGGCTCAGAGGTTGAGCACTGACTGTTCTTCCAGAGGTCCTGAGTTCAATTCTCAGCAACTGCTTGGTGGCTCACAATCATCTGTAATGACATCAGATACTTCCTTCTGTTTACTGTATACATAATAAATAGATCCTTTTTAAAATTAAAAGGAAAAAATTCTTAAACAAAAACTATTTTACAAGATCTTAAATCTTTCTCCAAACTGTGATTCTAGTTGATGTTCATAAAGTAGAATCTGGGTATTGAATTCATATCTTCTTTTGAAGATCTTTGGTTCCACAACCTCAAAGGCAGTGTTCTTTGACTTTAATAGACACATTGCAGAAATGACCATATCTGCTATTCTGTAGATATGATGTCTCCCATGAGGTCATTATATGAATGGCTGGTCTTCATCTTGATACTCTTTTGCATCATGTCATTTGTTCCAGGTACATATAACTTTAATATCTGCTTCTTAGCCCCTCCCTCTGATATTCATTTCTTGTTTACCGTCCTTTTTCCACTATAATGGGCTCAAAACATTTGATACTTTGAGGGATTATATTTTTTTTCTTTAAGGTGCCCTTTCAGGTAGTTTGGAAACTATAACAAAATAAATGTTACTAATATAACACCTAATATACAAAGCCTATTCTATGATGTGTTATTTTTCTGTAGCTACTATACAAAATTGTACAAACTTGGAGACTTAAACAAAAATAAATTCATTTTTACATATTTGTGGATTTGAGAAGCCTGGATTTGGCAAGAGTGTTGGCCCCTGAGGCTCTAGAGAAAATAGGTTTTCTGCTTCTTGGAATTCTTTTTACAGCTGTTGACAGTTCTCTGGGTTGTTCTGATAAACTCCATCACCTTTGTCTGTATGTGAGCTTTCAACATACTTGTATAATATGTGAGGTAATTTCAACACTCTTTTTTCATCCAGAGTGAAGTCCCAGACGTTTTGTTTTAATCAAACAAAATGACATAAAAGATGACTATTAACATATACTACATAACTATTTATATGTTATTAAATTGAATAGTGATTTATTATTTTTGGAAACATCAGTGTTGTCTGTAGAGACAAGGAAAGGATGTTTGTAGTTTTTTTTCTCATTTTATGAAAAAAATGGGCAGTGAGGCAAAAGCACATTGCAAACATTGTTTCACTGCAGTTTTGACATTAATCTAGACACTTTAACCACCATAAGAAAAGTCCAGGAAGTTAATTAGGGCAAGTCTTTCATCCTTGAGAATGGTTCATTTAGGTTTTTTTCTTCGAAACTTTGGGTTCTTTTGTATTAGACAAATTTATTATTATTTCCCAAAGTACAAACCATCTGCTTGAGCTAAGAAAGTATATCAATCCCCATTCTATTTAAAGATGAACTCAGAACTAATTTTATTTCAACGTGATTTTACATCTGTTATTTTTAATATAATAAAACATAGTATAAGTTCCTGAATCTTCTGAACATCTCATAGACTTACTAGATTCAAACATTACTAGGATTCAGTGTTGTACACAGAATTGATAAACATAGACTAGTGAGTCTAAGTCAAAGCTATCTTGAGTTTGTGGCTGACATGTGCTACACAATGAGATACATTCTTAAAAAAAATCTGTGTTGAAGTGCAATATGGTAGCATATTAAGTGCCGCTTCTAAGGTCTGCCCAAAAGAGATAATTGTGGATAGGCTCTGGAAATATTTCTTAGTGTATTTCTGAAATCTCCGCCAAGACGCCAGTGATAAAGTAGAGATTGCTAAAGTCAGCAGGTCTAGAAGAAAGGAGGATATGGTAACTGCGGATTAAGAAACAAAACAATGTGAAAACTTACTGTGGCACCATAGCAACTTATAATGATCGCCAGTGGGGAAGGACTGCTGCTTCAGTTCCATGCTTTGTATATCACAAAACTTAATTTTGTCTATTTATTCTAAAGAAAGAGACTTCTCATAAAGTTTCACTTTGCTGTGTCAAAACGAACACAGCTCGGCTTTCAGTTAAAATGGACAGAGCACATGCTATTCAAGAACTCCTGTCAGGAAAGGGAAGGCTGAGCTGTCTTTGTGCAAATGATTGGTGACTTAAAGGAGAGAGAAAGAAGTGGATAGAGCTCATTAGAGTCAGATAAGGAAAAGACTGCAAAGGGTGGTCAGTAGAAATGTGCTCACTACACCTGCTGGCTGACAGCTCTCTCACCCTGAAGATTCCATCCTCCCATCTGGGAGACAGAGAGCCAATCCTTATTGATGATTATACTTTAGAAGAATGGCTTTCAAGTTCTTAAAGATATACTTCTAGCCTATAAGAAATTCATTTTCATGATTACAAACTTTTCTTAAGTAAATGTTCTGAAAAAATAAAAGTAGAAAGGGGTCCATCACTGAGTTTTATCTATAGCAAATAGTAAATTTTGAAGAATCAGCCTTGAGCTTTCTCAGCCATATATTTTAATGAGGGAATGAAGTTACCCTTAAATCATGACCTTAGGACTCTATAAGCCATATTAGCTTATATGCAAGTACAGCATCTTGAGTTGATTTCTTACTTGTGAAGGAAACTGCTGTACTTAATCAAAAGAAAATAAAGTGTTGTAAAAAATTTAGGAAAGTCAATTTAAGGTATTAGTCTATATAGATAAGTCACTAGGGTTATCTTTTTTTTGAGGTATTTTATTTGAATGTATGGCTTCTGAAATAAATGCTAAAGAGGAAAGTCACATCTTCTCATGTCCATTCACATTCTTTCAGTTTGGGTCTTGCTTTATTTATCTATTAATAATCTATTCTTTAATCATATATCCATCTTTCTACTCATCTATCTATAAGAGACTACATCTTTTTGCAATCCAGTCTGATCTGAAGTGTGTGGGTTTCCTCCAGGCGTAGAATTCTTTGTATGGAATAACAGTTTAATTATTCTTACAGAACTATTTTTACATAAGTATTCTAAATAACTTTTATACATTTTAACATCTCAAGAAAACTAATTTTAAAGATTATTTCAGTCATGACTAAATTAAGATAAACTTAGTTAAGTTAATGTTAATATTAACATAACATGAAGACTCAGTTTTTGAAGAAATCATTTCATTTGTTGATTCAACTTGATCTTACTAAAATATATTTTTGTGAAAAAATCCAATTAATTTATTTAGTAGACAAAGCTACATTGAAAATTAAAATACAAATGAGCTTTACAATAGACTAAATGATACAGATCACAAATAATGAATATTCAATTACTCAACCTTTTCATTTATGCTACTGTGTTTCTACAAACATACTTAGTCATTGTGATGTGAATATATGAAAATGTGTGCAATAAAGCCTTACATTCTTATTTTTATGTAATAAAAAGTAAACCATTCCATTATTTCTTTAAATTAGTTTAATTATTTGATACAAATATGCTTTTTAAAACAAATTCTACAGTAGACATAGTGATGTATGCCTGTCATCCCAACTTTTGCAACATAAATTCAGAATTATTTTAGATAAGGGCAAAATTTAGTACAGCATTATTATTTAGCAATTAGAGGTTAATCTGAAATACAGCATATGTTTCCTTACAAAGAATAATGTCTTCTTGACTTTGGGTTTCTATATTTATACTGAGCTTTAAGCCATCAATCATATGAAACCACAAGACTGTGTTGTTGTGTTATGATACAGTCATTTAAAATTATTTTCCTTTTAGGAAATCTGATTTGTCATATATGAGGTTTTTATTTACAATCATAATTCATTGTAACCCTTTATATGAAAGTCCCCATAGTTCATTTAAAATGTTAACCTATCTGTATAACACACTTCACATTATTGCCCACAGGACAAGGGAAAAATAATTGGACTCACAATAGGTTTTGACTGTTCTTAGATTCTGAAAGTGTTTGCATACCTACTTGTTTAAAGGAAATGCATTTGAAAGCAGTTCCCAGAGAAAGATTCAAAATATATCTAATAAAAATATTAATATGCACAGAGAACTAAAGAAAATAAGGATCTTCTTTCCTTTTTTACATATTAAATAATGATTCCATCATGACAGATTATTAAAATATCATTAACTCTACTCATTTATTTTTTAAAGAAGTCCTGGGTTGGTAGGAAAGTGAACATTCCAAAAACAGTGAGAATGTGAAGGAAGAATAGCACATGTAAAATTTACAATAAGTTAGGCCGTCTTCTTTTGATAAAAATACTAATAATCACAAAGAAGAGATGTACGCCTATATTACAGACATAACTACAAATTAAAATTTTAAATGGGTGTTTTATGGTTATGTTTGGAAAATGTAGAGTACTAGTCATTTCCATTAAGGTGCCTGATGAAGTCAAAAGAAGTAATTACATGTCCAGGAGCAGGTGGCTATGAGATGCCTGGTGTGGGTGCTGAACACAAAGTTATTCTAAGAGAGTAGCAAACACTCTCAACCAATGAACCTTCTCTCAAGAGTCTTGTGATACAGCATTGGAAAACTTACTGAATGCAAAATAATCTAGATTTAAAACATGTGCATGCTTCCTTAACCATAACTGATGAGGAATGGCTGATAGCTATAAATTTAAAAATATATATCTTTGGAGTGCAAATGTGCATCTTTAGAGTATATGCCCAGTAGTGGCATTGCAGGATCCTTGGGGAGATTGATCCCTGGTTTTCTAAGAAACCATCGTACTGCATTCCACAGTGACTGAACCACCTTACACTCACCTCAACAATGGAGGAATGTTCCCCTTGCTCCCCAACCTCCCCAGCATAGGCTGTCATTTTTGTCTTTCTCTTGGCCAATCTGACAGGTGTAAGGTGGTATCTCAAAGTAGTTCTGACTTGCATTAATTAATTTAATTGAATTAAAATAGTAAAAAATAGTATTGTAAAACTCTTAGAAATGTTTTCAAATGTCACTTTTTACTATGTGTTCATTAGTAAAAGACATAAGGCCAACATTAAATAATATTTTCAGTATTACTCTGGAAAGCAAAGGGCAGCTGTAAATTATTTGAGGACTAAATGCTGGTTAAAAATGTGGTTGTAAAACCTTGTCAAGCTTTATGTGGAAATGTTTGCACCATGTTAGGTGTCAAATATAGCATGAACCTTCATTTGTTTTTTTAAATAATAAAAACCCAGGGTCAGATAACAAGGTAACTGGCAAAAGATGAAAGAGACAGAGGAGTAAACCACAACGACTATAGAGATTTCTTACTACTACCAAAACCTCAGACCAAAGTGGGAAGCTTCTATCTCCTTAGCTTATAGTCTTCTCTCTGCCCAGCCATATTACTTTCTATCTGTACCTTTCTAGTGCTGGGATCAAATGTATGAGATCCCAAATACTGGGATCAAAGGCATGTGCCTCTACAGCCTGGCTTCATTTCTCCTGTAGACTGGATCCATCTCCTATAGCCCAGAGTGGTCTTGACCTCCTGATCTTCCTGCTTCCTCCTCCCAATTACTGAGATCAAAGGCGTATGCCACAACCGCCTGGCCTCTATGGTCAAGCAGTGTCTAGCTCTAACCTCTGATCCTCAGACAAACAAAATATAACCACACTCTTTACAAGTAAATTATCTGTAGCTTCTCAGCTAGAGGTGGGACACTGTGATCCCCCTACTTTACATACTTTACATGCTAAAACATTAACTAGATTGATTTCTTGCAGGTCTTTTGCAAGCAAACACAACTGTTGAAAGTACAGGAAAGTAACTGCCAGATGTTGTAGTATCAGCACTACCAGCTAATTACCATATCTCCAGGGTCAAGGCACTGAGAACAGAGACAAGACAGCGGGTCATTCGTGTCAAGAGAATGCTATTTATTAGAGAGCAAGTCAGGGTTTATTATAAGGAGACCAAGCCCCCTAGTAAGCACAGTGAAAAATCCCCACCAGTCAAAAGGTCAGGTTCTCAGGCCATATATATCTTGTTTGAGACACTGGGTACACCGAACAATGAAGCAGTGGTAGGGGTTTTTCCTGGAACATGTTATGTAAAGCAAGCAGGTCAGCAGTTCAACAACCCTTGTCCAGGTTTAAGGCCCAACAGGTTCCCCTTTTTTATTTTAAAATAAATGTCTGTTTCAGTTTGCCAGGACGTCAGCAAGACCCCTTACCTGTCTTTGGGAAGAACCTGCCCAGACCCCACCACATCCCCTGTCTAAGGTTGAAGTACACCCCCTGGCTATTACCGGTCTCTGAATAATCATTTGGTTTTTTGTTTGTTTGTTTGTTTGTTTGTTTTTCCCTTCTTTATTTTGCATTTAACAACAACAACAAAAAAACAGTAACATGAATTTAAAATGAGGAAAAGTTAACAATAACTATGAACAGGATAAGAATCATAAGCATGGCTTATCAAGGGTGGTAATACAAATAAGATTGCTACACATATATTTACTTTGTGTTCAGCTTTCCCTCTGAAATTTTTTTCCCATCCCTATATATCCTTATTCAAGGTCCCTTCCCCCTCCCACCACATCTTGACATTTCTCTTCTCTGCAACTCCCCATCCCTTCCCTGGGCAGGGAGCAGACAGTCCTATGGTGAAACTGACCCAATAATGCTTGGATCAGTCTTCACTCCCGGCCAAATCCAGTTCTGTCCCCCCTCCCTCAAGAGTGAGTCAGGTGTTCCTATAGTTGGACTGGGGTTTGAAGGGTCAGTCCAGGGTGTTTCGGATCCCAAGCTGTTCAGTGGTTGTGGTTTGCAGCTTGGGCATGTTTGGCTTTTTTTCTTGTTTGTTTGTTTAGAGACCACTAGTGAGTGAGTACATCCCCTGCTTATCTCTCTGAGATTGTGATACCTCGCTCAGGAGGATATTCTCCAAATCCATCCATTTGCCTGCGAATTTTAG
>PVIH01031913.1:0-10254 GCA_004025045.1 Sigmodon hispidus | reverse complement strand
TACTCTTTCTATTCTCCTAGACCTTCTGAAGCATAGATGGGATGAAATGAGTGGTAATAGACATTTCTAGTTATTCTGCATTTCGAGACATTTCAGTGTCTATCTATACCATACTTGGTGGTGGTTTGAATAGAAATGGCCCCATAGGCCCATAGGGAGTGGCACTATTAGGAAGTGTGGCCTTGTTGGAAGAAGTATGACACTGGAGGGGGGGTGATGGGGGTGGGGTGGGGGAGGGGCACAGAGGAGCCTCTTTCAGAAAGCAGTCTATTCCAGAACCAAATCCTCCAGTAACTTTCCTGAGAAGTCTGCAACCAGTCTCCAGAACAAAGGAATAATCTGACTTTTATAACTTTTTGAAGATGGCAGGGTGATTCTCAACTCTGTCCCGGAGAGAGCTGCATGGGGGCGTGGTCTGATTCCAGCTGTTAGATATGGCCCAAAGGTGGGACATCTATCATACTCCAATTTCCTATTCTCTTCGCTTAACATGTTTTAACGCTATCTTTTCTATCTAAGAGTTAAGACAAAACTTCATTTAAAATACTGTAAAGAAGCCACTTGACAGAAATCCAAATTTCTGCAGGATCAGCACTTTTGAACTGACGATAATGTGCTCTTTTCATTTCTCCCAAGTCTCTGAGCCACTCGGTATTATTAGTCAATAAGGAGTTCTGATGCTCAGCGGCACAGGACCGCTTTCTTGTGGACTAGATCTCCAGCTGGACGCTCCCTAGCTGTGCACCCTTCTGTAGAAGGAAACCCTTCGTCTTGCTAAAATACTTTGGATTGTGTGGTCATTTTAAGCCCCCAGACCCATTTCCTTCGGCCTCGAATAAGTTACAAAGCACTGGAAGGACCTCGTCCTGGTGCTCAGGGCTCCCACCCAGGAGCGGCTCCTGCAGCGCCCACTCACCGGGTCCTGCCCCCAACGCCCTCGCATGACAATTTTCACGGACGCCGGTGTGAATCCCAAAGAAGGGCAAACTGGGAAGTGACAAAACCCACAAGACGCAGAAAACCCGCAAGGACGGAGTGAACACGAACCGAACGACCCCCAGCTCACCAGGCATCCCCCTGCAGCCGTCTCAGCCTTCACTCAGAGTCCGCCCGGCCCCGCGGGGTGAACCTCACACCGCAGCTCAGGGAGCTCTGCACGCCGCGCGGACTTGTAAGTCCATTTGGACTGTATATTCTCTATCCATGCCATATGAGAGTAAGGCATTTAACAATAATGAGGACTCTGTAACTAACAAGATTTTTCATGTCTCATATCAAGGGATCATCATATATGTCATCTGTCCTGAAGTCTTTCTTGGCTTCTTTTTTTATGTCTGTAACCAAGATTTTCAGGAGGTTTCCTCCAAGAACATTTTATTAATTTTAAAGAGAACCATACCTTTTTGTTTTCTGTGGAAACAAAGGCATAGCCCCTGTCCCAATATAACATATTTTTTGACTTTCATTTTGAAGTGAAGACATTATTAAAATATATAGGTTGATGTAATTTAGCAGTTTCCATATGTCTGTCAGTAGCTGTGTCTGTGGGTCCAAACCTTGGGGCGAGGCTGGGCCAGAAACTTCCTACTATAACTCTCTTTAAAAACTTTATTCTTAAAGTATTTACTTTTTTTTATGACTGTCTATACTCATTTTCTTTTCTTTAGTTAGCATCTAAGCACATTTTAAGCATATTGTGTTCATTCAGAGGTCTTCTTGGTCTGGACTTAAGTTTCTGTGTGTCTGCAGCCTTCTTTGACTGCATGATCCAAATCTTAAATTGCCAGGGTACTGCTGTGCACTCATGCATCATGCTGGCAGCAGGCTCTGCCCCCTGTAGGGTCTACAGGCAGTGGCAGGGGCTTCACCTAAGCCTAACCATCCAAGCCATGAGTAACTTCTCAGTTCTGGGAAGTGGCTAAATCTGACTTGTGGTAAGTGTGCCAGTTGCTCAAGGTTCTGCTGCAAAACAGGGCTTTTTCTTCTATCTTTAACTTCCTTTTTAATTTATTTTTTGTGTTTTTTACATCACGCATCCCAATACTACCCATTTCCTGTCCCCTCATATCTGCTCCTGCAACCCTCTTGCCAAATAAAACAAGATAAAATTTAAGATAAAGGAGAAGAAAGAAAAAATGGAAGAAATGGAAAATCTCATCATGGAAGCTGCAGTGTGACACAGTGAATCACACAGTAAACCCCTTTATCCATCTTTTTTTACATGCAGGTGTTCACTGCAACAAAACATTGGTTTGGTTTGAGGACCCTGGTCTCTGCTATACTGTCAACACTGGGCCTCACTGGGCTCCTTAAAAGAGCCATGCCTCTACCTGAGAGACCAAGGTCACCAGCAAGTCGTGTTCAACTCCATGTTCTAAACTCTGATTTTTGTTTTTGTTTTTACTTTCTCAGGCCTTATGTGGATAAATGTGGCCAGATTTTGGGTGCCATATGCAATGAGTTTTTCTCTGTCCTGCCTGCCAATTCCCAAATAATGACATGGAGACTTAATATTTATTATAAAAGCTTGGCCTTTAGCTTAGGCTTGTTTTCAATTAGCTCTTATAACTTAAATTAGCCCATAATTTATTAATCTACATCCTATCATGTGATGTTACCTCTCTCCCATGTCTCTGTGTCTCTGTCTCCTGGTGTCTCCCATACACTTCTTTTATCTCCTCCTTCCTCTCTTTGCTCAGAAGTCCTGCCTATACCTCCTGCCTAGCTGTTTGCTGCTCAGCTGTTTATTAAACTAATCACAGCAATATATCTTCAGACAGTGTACAGATATTCCACAACAAATTTAGTTAAGAAAGAGCCCCTCATAGGTGTACCCAGACACTTGGCTTTTAGTAAACTCCACACATAGTCAAGTTAGCAACCAAGAATAGCTATAATTGTAGCCTTTTGAGAAATTTAGATTTAAAAAGTCCAAAATTATGTCAATTGCAGGAAAATTGTTGACATCCAAGATCCTAGTAAATAAAACAAATCAAACAAGAAGATAAAAATAAATATTGCATGTCTTTTCCTTATATGTAGGATCTAGATGTATACAAACAGACACATAACATGTAAGTAGGAGGAAGACTATGGGAAGAAGATGGTTAGTAGGAGGGGAAGGAGAGATAGAAGACAATGGTGTGGGTGAATATGAAAAAGATACAACTAAGTTGTACTTACATCAGGTGTTATGGCTGTAGACACATGATGTATCTGGATAAAAATGTGATTCTGAAACACTTCAAGCTAATGAGAAAGATTTTAAACCCTAGAAAGCAGAGAGTGGCATCTAGGAGAGATCTGCCCACTTTCTTCCCTGAGGTCTCTCAGAGGCCCAGCAAACTTCCTCCTCATGAAGCTCTGATAGCCCCAGACACAATTACACACAGAAGGTGTCTGAAACATACATGCTGCCTCTCTTGTGGTTCAAAACTAGTTCAAGGTTAGCTTGAATTGCATGCATCCCTGTTCTCAAAGAAATCTTGAAACAAGTATAAATAGCCATCTTAAAGTGGTGGCTTCCCTATAAAGGAACAATAATTGCATTTATCCAAGGACATGGACAGACATTTCTCAAAAGACAGACACATACACAGTCAATACATACATGACAAAATGTTCAACATAGCTAGTCATTCGAAATGCAAGTGGGAGCCTCAAACTGGAGGGAATGCTTGTCCAGCACGGAGTCCTGGGTTTGGTCTCCAGCAACATGTGAAACCCACATAGTGGCCCATGTTTATAACCACAGCATATGGAAGGTGGAGACAGGAATATCAGAAGGTCAAAGTTATCCATGGTTACATAGTGAGTTCAGGGAAGACTAAGAACCGTAAATACATAAGTAAAATCAGCATCTCTAGTAGCTCTCTGGAAAACAGATGGAATGAACATTATCATGTTAGGTGATGTCAGCCAGTCTAAGAAGAGCAGCTATGAAATATTTTCTGCTGTGTGTATAATCTAGAAAAGACACCAGAACGGAAAGTAGGAGAGACAACTAGGGACCTTGGGGGGAGGGGCTGGTGGGGTGGGACTGAGGGGGAGAGCAGTAGCACGGTAAATGGGATCAAGTCACATTCTACACATGGGCAAGCATGCCAGTGTGACTATAAAAATGAACATGCCAATTATAACTTAAAACCACAACCAAATACCACTTCATGCCTGCTTCAAAAATAACTACTAAAAATGGGAAGTGGAAAGGCTAAAGGAAGAGAGGAACCGGGGTGCTGGGGCAATGCTGAGAATGTGACATGATGCAGCTGCTGCAGAAATCTCCATGGTGGAACAGACATGCTGAACATCTGATCCAGCGCCTCTTCTGTGTATCCTCAAGGCTGAGACCAAGTTCTTGAGGAATCTTCTATGATATGTTGCCACATTAGTGTTAATCATTGCAGCTCATAGCAGGGAGCAACTGGGGTAGCTGCTACAGACCAATATATGTCCAAGGCACACACGGTGGAACATTATTCATCATGTGCCACAATTAGACCTTGACTACATTGCTAAATGAAGCCAGAAATCAAATGGGACAGGAATGGTATGAGTTCACTCACAGGAGGTGACTGTCAGAATCACAGATAAGGAAACTAGAAAGTCACTTTTAACATATATTTAATTTTTTTAAATGTACACATCTAACAAGCTACACAATTGTAACATATAGCCTAGGTCAGTTCCATGCAGGCTCCTTGGTTGCCAGTTCAGTCTCTGTGAGTGCCTACGAGTTCACATTAGTTGATTCTGGGGACTTTCTTGTGGTGTCCTTAAACCCTCTGGCTCCTACAGTTCTTTATCTCCTCTTGCGAAGGGTTCTCTAAGCCCCATCTAATGTTTGACTGCGAGTCTCTGTATCTGTTTCCATCAGTTGCTGGATGAAGCCTCTCTGATGACAATTAGGCTAGACATCAATCTATGAGTATAGCAGAATATTGTTAGGCATCCTTAGACCAACTTTTTTTTATTGCCCATCTTGTTTGGTTCTGTTGTAATAAGTTTCTGTGTCCTATCCAACAAGTCCTGAAGCCATTTAGTCTCGAATAAACATACAGAGACTTAAATTAATTACATGCTGTTTGACTTATTTCTCAGGCTTATTGATAGCTAGCTCTTGCATCTTAATACATTTCTATTAATCTGTGTCTTGCCATGTGACTCGTGGCTTACCTGAGTTCCTTTACATCTTCCTCTTTTGGTGGGAGGTCACAGCGTCTTTCTTGATCTACTCTTCCTCCCCTTTATCTGTGCTCAGATTTCTCACCTGCTTCTAAGATGCCTTGGCATGGGCCAAAACAATTCCTTTATTATCCAATGATAATTCACAGAATATAGAAAGACATTACACATCACTTCCCGCTGTTTTCCTAACCCTGCTTTAAATACCTTCTTTATCCAGCTGTATCCCATCCAGGTTAGGATTAAAGGCAGGAGCTACACTATTTGGTTGTCAGCACTGAACTCACAGAAACACAGAAAGATCTTTATCTTTAAAGTTATGGAATTAAGGCATAGGTCACCACTCCTGGCTCTCCTCCCACCCCCACCCCGTACTGGGATTAATGGTGTGAGTCATTGAAGCCAGGCTGTTTGTTTGGCCTTGTACTCACAGAGATCCAGAACTCCCAGAGCTACCTCTGCCTAGTTTGACTGCAGGTTGATGTCTTGATATTTCAGGTTTTATTAAATATGTAACATATCACCACATGCTTGTACTGAGTCTGCTGTGAGACTTCAGGACCTGGCTTTGTGGCAGCTTAAGCTGCACTCCAAAACCCCAACATTTTATAGCTCAAGCCTGTACACCATCCCAGGGGGTCTCTGCACCACGGCTCACTTGAAAGACCCAACTCAGAAGCTGTTTTTCTCTCCCCTTCTGTGTTCCAGAACCCTTTTAGAACTTTTCCAGTCTTTATGTGGGTATATGTGCCCCAAATTGGGCACCATTTGTAGTAAGAAATTTCTGACCTGGCATAGTCCTGAAATCTGGACCAGCAATTCCAAATAATCACACATTGTTTGGCCTATGGTTCAAGCATATTGCTTGCTAACGCTTACTCTTAGTTTAAACCCATGATTCTTATCTTGTTTAACCATGTGGCTTGGTACCTTTTCTTGTCTTCTTTTTTTCTGCATCTCTGTCTAGCATCTCTGCCCTGTTCTTCCTCTTCCAAGAGTTTTCTTAGTCTGGTAGCCCCACCCATACTTTCTATCTGCCTTCTGAACAATCAGCATTTTATTCAACCAGTAGGGGTATAAATCAGTATAAGAGTACAATCTCACAACATGGTTCTACCTTACATATCTGGGCTATTCAGCTTCTGGGTCCTGGTGGTCCAGACAGTATGAGGGGTTGGCTCCCTTTTATAGTGTAGGTCTTAGAATGGACCAGTCATTAGCTGGCCACTCCCACAATTTTTGTGTCACCTTTACTTCAGCACATCTTGTAGGCAAGACTAATTAATTGTAAGTGAAAGGTTACATGGCTGGGTTGGTGTTCCAGTTCCTCCAATGGAAGTCTCCTGGTTACAAGAGATGACTAGTTTGAGCTATATATTCCCTATTGCTCAGAGTCTTAGCTAGGGTTACCCTTGTAGATTTTTGGAAGTTTCCATTGTACTAGATTTCTCCTAACCTTGAAATGCCCCCTTTCCAGTTATCTGAAATTCTCTTCTCCATTTCCCCTCCTAATCCTTTCTGTTCCTATCCACATCTATCTGCAGTCCACCCATGAAATTTATTCTAATTTTTCTAACAATGGAGATATAAGAATGGTATAGCTGCATCTTGAGGTATAATGATCTTCAATTTTTCTGAGAAACCATCATAGTGATTTCCAAAGTTGCTCCTTGTACTTTCCACCAGCAATGGAGGAGCATTCCCCTTGCTCCACATCCTCTCCAGCATGAGCTGTCACTTGTGTGTGTGTTTTTAAAAATCTTAGCCATTATGACAGTTGTAAGATGGAATCTCAAAGTTGTTTTGATTTGCATTTCCCAAATGGATAAAGACATTGATCTTTCTTTAAGTGTTTCTTGGTGATTTAAAAATTCTTCTGTTGAGAATTCTGTTTATATCTGTACCCCATTTTAAATTGAATTATTTGGTTTGTTGATATATAGTTTCTTGAATTCTGTATGTATTTCGAAAGTTAGCCTTCTATCATATGTGGGGTTGGTGAAGATCTTTTCCAATTCCACAGGTTACCATTTTGTCCTATTGACAGTGTCCCTTGCGTTGCAGAAGCTTTTCAGTTTCATGAGGTTGCATTTATTAATTGTTGATCTTAGTGCCTGCACTACTGGTATTCTGTTTATGAAATTCAAGCCCAAGCCTTGGAGGATGTCATCAGTTATAATAAAGGCATCAGTTGGTAAATAATTGAATCCTGTAGATTGGATTAGGATTATGACAGGACTCCATTGGAAATGATAATTTTGAACCCTCCGATTCTCAAGTGTTTATGTCACCCAAGTAAGTGACCTTTCCACCCTCAGCAGAAGATGCACTCCCATTCTCACCCTCTACTTAACTTTTGACTGAGGAAATTAATCCTTCATTGTCTGCTAAACCAGCAGTGACTTTCTCTGAAGCACATGCCAGGAAGGACAATACTAATGTCCTTCAGGGCCCACCAAGAGTGGCCTGTAGCTCTAGAAGAAGACTTAAGGATAAGTGGGCTCCTAGAGGGGAAAAAGTGTTGTCCATGAGAGAGTACTATACTGCTAAAGAACTTTATGAGTTTCAGAAGTCTGGAGAATATGGGTGGGAATGGATTTTAGTGTAGGATAATGGTGGAAGGAACATAAAACGGGATCAGGCTGAGTTTATTGATATGGGCCCTTTGAGTAGAGATTCCAGGTTTAATATGGAAGTTTACATAGTTGAAAAAATGGTGTAAAGCTTGTTAAAATGGTTGACTGATGCATTTGTTCAAAGAGAGCTTATTGAAAAGGAGCTGGAGATGCCTGGTATCCCCTGGCTTAGTGTTGATGAAGTGATCTTGAGGCTCAAAGAAATTGCAATGCTAGAGCCAGTACACTGCATGAAAGCTAATTCTCCACAGTGGGAAGGCCCAAAGACATGCCCTTCACTAATTTTGTAAGATGCAAAATGGTGAGAGCATGGGGCACATTTGAACAGCTTTGTTGGTACCTTTTCCTTTTGCCAGATCTTAGAGTTGGAGACACTGCTGCTCAGTTGGACGGATTAAATTAATTTAATTGAGCCCCAAGGTGGCAGAGTCTGAAAGTGCCTGGGTCTGAAGCTCCACCTTCCAAGATAGCCACTGTCCTGGCCTCACCCTTGCTTCCTGTGGGGCTTCCTCCAGGTCTTGCATCTCATAGTTCCTCAGAAGAGGCCAGAAAGTCAGACTTCTGGTGACCCTGTAGCTTCAGCTCGACATGCTGCTGTTGCTGCTGCTGCTTGTGGGGTTAATGGGGGTACAGGGTGGGCCTGAGGCCAAGGAGGGTTACACCCTGACTGTGAAAAGTGAGGTGGTGGTGCAAGAGGGCCTGTGTATCCTGGTACCCTGTCAGTTCTTCTACACCAAGGAGGGGTGGTCTGACTCAGACCCAATTCATGGATACTGGTTCAGGGATAGAGCTGACACACCTAAGGATCACCCAGTGGCCACAAATAACCCACATCGCCTAGTAAAGAATGATACTCAGGGCCGATTCGTCCTGGTTGGAGACCCACGGAAGAACAACTGCTCCTTGGACATCAGAGGGGCCAGGAAGGAGGACACAGGGTCATACTTCTTTCGTCTGGAGAGAGGAAGAGCAAGGTGGAATTATATTTGGAACAAGATGAACCTGCGTGTGTCAGGTCAGACTTGGCTTGCACGGAAGCCACCAGGGAAGGCCAAGGATGTCACAGGGCAGCCTGGGATAAGGACTCCATCCTGGGAGTTGCTGGGTCCTAAAGTCAAGGCTCAGGAAGGAGCTGGATCAGAGCCAGAGCTTCCTGGAAGCTGATCTCACCCCCTCCTGACCCTCCATGTCTCTTCTCTCCTCACCAGACCTCACTAACATCCCCCACATCCTTATCCCGGAGACCCTGGAGGCTGGCCGGCCCAGCAACCTGACCTGCTCTACACCTTGGGCCTGTCAATCCCCCACCTTCTCCTGGACTGGAACCTCTGCGTCACTCTTGAACATCAACACCATTGTCTCCTCAGTGCTGACCATCATCCCACATCCCAGGGACCATGGCACCAACCTCACTTGTCAGGTGTCTCTGCCTTTAACTGGTGTGACCACAAGAATGACCATCCGTCTCAACGTGTCATGTGAGGCTGCTGGGCTGGGTCACTGTGTCTTTGATAGATAGAAGAGCAAGAGGACAGTGAGAATGAGATTAATGTCTGCACATAAGTCACTGAATATGAATGTGGGCAGATCAGGACCTGATGGAATCTCACCATCCTCACCTGGGTAGCTCTGGGTCAGAGGAAGGTTGTCTGTCCACTTACTCTTCCCACTAACAAGTCTACTGTGCCATCCTTTCTCAGATGCTCCAACGAATCTTACCATGAGTATCTACAAAGGAGTTGGTTTAGGTAAGAGAAGACATTCTGGATGGGGATGCAGGCCTGTTCATCAAAGGGCAAATCCTGTCCTTCCCCATATTAGATTCACTCTGGATACAGCGACGCCTTATGGGGAGACAGTGTCTTCTCCCCAGTGAACCTTTATTCGTCCTTTGAACATCTGTCCCGAAATACCCCCACTTCCTGGGAGAGCTGTACACATACATTGGTCACAACAGCACAGAGCAGCATTAACATAGCCAAGCAGACATGATGGGTCCTTCTCATCCATGTTTTGGATCAGCTTCCAGCTGGAGTTTTTTGTTCCCTTGTAGCTTTGGTTAGGGTGACTGGGGACAGAACTTTTGGTCTGTCTGTGTTGACCTCCTGAAGACTGACAATTGTCTACCTTCTCCGTTCAGCCTGAGGGTTCTTCCTGTGTTCTTCTGATGTGTTCTAACCTTGTGCATCTTTGTGTTCTCTGCCCCTTCTGGAATCCTCCTCTACCTCCATCATGTTCTGGCTTCAAGACTGACCCTTAGTCATGACTTTGGGCAGAGGTAGATGGATATCCTTCCTCCAGCAAGCACTTCTGGATCACAAGATGTATAGCTGATATTTCTTCCCAGTGAGAACATTCCCTCCTGTAGGGAGAAGAGATGCTCATGTCTCATGGAGCTAGTGGAATTTACGGACCTGGGAAAATCAAAAAGTTA
>PVIH01031912.1:0-10254 GCA_004025045.1 Sigmodon hispidus | reverse complement strand
CTGGATACAGACAGGCCTTGTACAGCGCCTGGGCCTGGTACAGGCGGTACTGCTCGAGTTCCGGGTGCATCTGGCTCAGTTGCTCATAGCACTCTGCAGCGAGCTCGAACTCCTGCAGGCGGTAGTAGCAGTAGGCCAGCAGCGACAGCCCGGCGCGGCTGCGGGGACTCCTCTGCAGCTCGGCGCCCAGCAGCTGCACTGCCTCTGAGTAGCGGGCGTCGCGGATGAGCCGGTACACCACCGCCGTGAACTCACCGTCGAGGATTCTAGGGCTGCTTTGCCAAGCCATAGTCGCCAAACTGTAGTGCGTGCTAGTTTCCAGGGCAACTAGGTAACCGGAAACGGAAGTTTATGGGGGTGCTTTTGTAAGATAGAAAGACTCCATTAGGTATGGAAGAGGAATCATAAACATAATATCTGAATTTTTGTTATGTGTTATAAGAATAGAAACTTTGTAGAGACAGAAGTCATAGAGGGGATTGAAAACTACTTCAAGCAGTCCAGTCATATAAATTTCTGTTTTCTTTCCGCATGCACCATTGTCATTTCCCCATGGGACGTAGCCACTTTGCATTCTGGGAGTTGTAGTCTCCTTTCAAAAGGCTTTAACCCTGTGTTCTTTTGACATGATCTGACAACGTTATGTGTTTTTGTTTGTATAGTCAAATAGGAGAAGATCATGCAAAGTCATACAAAGTAATAAGCGTTTTTGACTCCCCATACTTGTTAAAATGCAGCGTTGTTTCCTGGCTAGATGTTATTTCCTCTCCGTGGAATGACAGTAATCTGTTTAGGGCTTGGACTACCTGGATGGTTTTTTGAAGCTTATACACTGTTTTGTACAAGGATTCTTTTCTCTTTTCCCCCCTTTTTCGTTGTATACTTTGAAATCTCCTAGAATTATTTAACTATTTATTTATTTTTGCTGACTTGAGTGTACTTAACAGCACAGTGACCACATATTCTGTACCAACTAGAAGATGATCTATAATGGCGCTTTTGATTTTGAAATTCAGTGTATTGAGAACATAGGAACCAAAAATAAGGCAATAAATAGGAAGTATTAGAAACATCAGATAGATAATCAAGTAGGGGGCTTTCACATATTTTGTTGAAATCAATTAGGGAAGTCCACTGAAGAGGTTAGCTGGAATTTCTAATGGGAGTTCCTGGCAGAGTGGAGGGTGTCACTAGGTAACTGTTCCAAGTAAAATAACATGTTCCAAGGAGCAGATAGTTAATAGTGTCAAATCAGGTCTTTTCAAACATCTCCCAGAAATGACTAGAGCAAACCTTTTGAAAGGGTCATACTTGAGTTTTGGACTATGAGTTCTGGGCAAAAGAACCTTTCCATTATTTCCACTGAGCTGACATCTTAATTTCCAAGTTGGAGACAGAGATAGTGTGTCACTGTGCTGGTGGAATCTTTTGAAATCTCAAAGGCCATTTCCAGTGACGTATTTCTTCCAACAGTGCCATAGCTTCGCCAACAGTTCCACCAACTTGTGACTAAGTATTTAAACATATGAGCCTCTGAGGGACCTTCTTATCCAAACCACCATAGAGGCTGAACCACGACAACGAAGAATTAGGTTCCATGAGTGACAGTGTAAGTGGCAAACACTTCAATACGCATGTCTCCAATAGTTTGTAAAGGACTGCCAAGTGTGGCCACCAGGTGTGTATGTGGAAAGATTACTTTTTAAAGATGAAAACAACCAGCTAATTGATGTGTGCAGAGGACTTTGGACTTCCATGCCTTAATTGCAGCTTCAGATATACAGTGACCATTGGGGGTTGCATATCTCCTAGTTGCCTAGTATAACAAGGAAAAGACTTGAGTAGGTGCATATTCTGTCATATCATAGAATGACTGATGTCATGTACTTTGTTTAGCCTTCATTTTTGCTGAGAATTAGGAGCCATGTGACTTCTTGGATACCACCAGTCAAGGAACATTTAATGCAATCAATAAGAAGGAAGAAACGAATTGTACTCATTTCATATGTTGTGAAGTGGGTTTCCACCAAAGGTATCTCCACAGAAAGCAGCTAAGGAGTACTTCTCTATCCCCACCATGAGGTCTCTTTGAGCTTGTTTTTTGGTGTACCCTCTTAGGTGAAGTCAGTGATGGGGGATGTGACCTCTGATACTCAAATGTTAAGGAATACAATTTACCTTTTCCTTGACAACTGGTGGCTGCCTGACATTTGTTTCTTGGAAACTCACATTCAATATTTAAAAATCTTTAGGCATATACTGTTACTTTGAATAAGCTAGTATTAAATTGAGCAAACATGGAAACAAGTTTCTCTCTACAGACTTGTATTTACGTAGTGAATCTATCTACCTTCAAATGACCTTTAAAACCCCTGCAAATTGAAAGGACTTTCAGCTTTCCCCCAAATTTCTTGTCTGCTTTCAGGGATCATCTGGGGTTCTATCTGTGTTGGTGCTTCTCTGTGAACACAGCAGCTGAAGTGCACAGGAGGGTGGCCATTTTGTGTCCTTCTCCTTATTTCATTGGAAGCTGCTCCAGTATTCTGCCTTGTAAAGAGCCGGGCATTTGGCTTAGACAGATGGAGGGCAGGGTCATTTTCAAAATGCAATGAGTACACCAATCCCACTGTGAAACTGGCATGACCACAGCCAGTGCTGGAAAGGCTGACTCATATTTGGACTCTGATAGGCAGCTAGGAAATTGTTTTATTGTTTCTTTTGGGGTATGGGGGAAATGAAAGGAGGTCCTTTAATTAATGATGGAAAGCTAACCAGGCAGAATATTATGAAGTATAAACATTTTTTTTCTGTATACCATAAGGTCTTGAAAAGCTGGAGTATCTGTCAAAAGCAAATCTACAAGCAGTATCCTCAGCAATAGGACATGTAGTGGTGCTTATAAAGTGCTAGAGACATGTAGGCAGGAGTTAATTATTGACAGACTAAGGGAGGCATGATTACTAGGAAGTGTTCAATTTAGGCAAAAATATTAGAGCTGACAGCATGTTTGGTTCTTAGCGCACTTCAGTTCTTCTGGTCAAAATACAAAGTGATCAAATGTATAATGTGTTGAACATTCTCTTTTACAATTAGCTAGGAAGCATGCTTTCTTACCCAGTGAATGTGATCATTGTGGTTGGTGCATTGCTAATCCATGAGTGTTTCATGTAGAACCATGTGTAAGAATTTCCCTCAGTAAAGGAAGCCCTTTGCAAAGTTACTATTTTTCCCTTGAGGGTTCCTGACCATTTTCTTCAGGATGGCCAGCCTGAGACCTCATTCCCACAGAATTCTAGTCTGTCAACCCTATCTCCACTCCGAACAGGGAAGCACGAATAGATTAACTCCAAATTTGTAATGTTATTGACTAACTCTTAGGAGCCTGAGTTCTGTCTTGTGAAGCTTTGGGACCATCTGTATGCTAAGTCAACGGGGGATTATTGTATTTATCTGGGGGCCCACTTCATCCCATTAGGGGCTCACCTTTCAGAGGAACCTTCCTCAATGTCTAAACAGGATCTCTTTCTTGAATGAACTTTGATTTTGATCAACTAGCTTGTATTTTAAGATTTAGTGTCACTGCATTAACCTATCTCAATTGAGCAGTGGCGGTGTGGTTTACAGAAGGGATTCGTGGAGAAGGCAAAACTGGGAATACTAATTTGTAAAACGATCGACTAGACGTTCAAACTGAGAGCTACTCCAAGCCCCAGCGCTTATGCAGTACTTTCATCACCAGGCCCACTTTGCCTAACTTCCCTCATTAATCTTATTTCCAACTCGCTGGGGAACTGCAGGCTGCAATACACAAAAAGGCCAGTGGCTGCCTCAGGCAGCGCTGGTGATTGCTTACACTGTCCAGTAGAGGGCCACACCGCACTTCTTCCCTCACTCCCTGGGCGCCTCCTCCCCAGTCATTTGAATTGGCTTTGGATTATTTGTTGCAGTTCGTTCTAATAGAACAGGCACGATGGTGTAAGAATTTGAACGTTTAAGCACGGAAGCCATTGCATAATTGTATCACATCACTGTGGCTGTCAGCCCCATATAGATGTGACCCCCCTTCTGTAACCAATCATGCAAATTTAAGCAATGCGGAATGTATGCAGGGACTCAGCTTTTGGCTGCAGTATTCTCCTTTCTTCAGAAAACCATCACTAATTCGAAAAATCTTTTATTTTAAAAACGAGGTCCCAGTATCTCTCTCCCGGAAGCAGACAGCACTGAACAAAGTTAATGAGCTAAATTATAGATATTAGAATGCATGTGCCCTTCTCCCAGCCCTCAATGTAAAGATTATTCCAGAATGTTAGTTAAACATTAAGCATTTTATTAAAAACAAGAAGATTTAATTTTCTTAAAGCAACCCATTTCAAAGCCATGGGTAGCTGCTTCTGAAATGGCCAAGTGGCATTTAACCAAGTGTTCTGACAATACAGTATTAGTCTGAAAACTACACAGAGAGAGGCAGGCACTTCACACATGCCAGCTGACAACATATTTCCCTTCTTTTGTGTAAAATAACAATAATTAGGAAACAAGTCAGTAGGGGACCCTTTTTAGATTATTGTAAATCAAAATAAAATGGCAAAAGCAACAGCCCTCCAAGGAGATGGGACTCAATAAACTAGACTTCTATCTCCACACTGTACTATGCTTTAAAATTGCTCTACATATGATTTTATCCAAATCTACATTAAAGCAAAAGAAAAAATGAGCACTCTAACACACATATACACAGAAATGAACACAGACAAATGATGGCCTCAAAGAAAACACTTCTTTCCCCCACAGCAAGTAGTTCATTTACTCAATAAAACAAACATTTTTGCATCAGTGTATACATTCAATAACATTGGTTGGTACAGATTCATACATGGATGACCACTTGCCTCTAGCACTACTGAGAGATGCACAAACATGCAAAGACATTCAAAATCAAAGTATGTACAACCTAAAATCACTAGCTGGGGGAAGGGCTGACACAGACAAGTGCCCACAACACCAGGCACTGCTAAATCTAATGACCTTCATGAAATTCTCCAGATACATCTTGTTTTATTTCTGGAATCCATGCTCTATCACTGTTCACTCAGGCTGAGGGGGGCTCAACTTTCCTAATGCTGCAAACCTTTAAGACAGTTCCTCATGTTGTGGTGACCTCCCAACCATAAATTTATTTTCATTGCTACTTTATAACTGTAATTTTTCTACTGTTAAGAATCATAATGTAAATATCTGAGGTGCAAGTACCTGATATTTGATCTCCAATGGGATTGTGACTCACAGGTTGAAAATTGCTGACCTAGGAAGTGTGTGACACCTTGGCCTTCTTGTAGCCAGATTTAACTTTTAAATCTTAGTACTTTTAGAGTTTTGGAGCTCTTGATACTACATGGCAGAATAACAATTCCAGATTGTTACTATGAAACAGATTAGGAATTCACTAAAGAAGACGTGCCAAAGGGTCCCAAATTAAGTTGCATTTGGTTGCTTTCATGAATCTATCATTTTCCCCATGGCAACACATTTCCCCCCCCCATGGCAAAGTATGTTTCTTTATGTTTGGATTTCATCCAAACATGTTTAAATTTCTGCTGCATTGGAGAGGAATTGTTTCTATTCCTGGAGGTTATGATTGTTGAGTTTTTTTGTTTGTTTGTTTGGTTTTGTTGGTCTTTCTGTAACTCAGAAGGGTCAGTAAGAGAAATGAATTTAAAAATAATTATACTGCAAAGTAAATTGAGTAAAGTCCGTCTAATGACCTAAGACATGAAAGTATGTTAAATTTTGATATACAGAAAAGGCAACGGATTTCCAGAAACATACTGTTGTTACTGCACTAATAAAAACGTTAAGATCATTTTAAATCAGAGATGTTTGCAAGCCTGGAAGCATCATGTAGGCCATTATTTTCAGAAACGGAAAACTCATGTACAATTCTTACTTTTATTGGGTCTCTTTATAAATTCACTTCTAAACTAATGATTCCCATATGGGATTCCATGATATGAGATCATCCAAAGCTGTTTTGTATGACACAAGAGAATACACACTTGCAAACAGGTGTTGATGAGCATGTCATTCACATTTATTAGAAGCTGGCCCAGACACTGTGTAGGCAGGCTGCTTTTGTGTCTACCCTCTCTATATGTAAATGTTTACTTTGTCTCCCATGAGAAGAGGACTCTCTCAAGTTTGCTTCTGTTTTGTTTGAGAAGTGGAAAGAAGAAAATTACCTGGATGAAGTTTCAAAAGAAAAGCATAGCTTGGTCCTTTGATGAAGAACTGGAAGAAAAGTTGGGGCTTTTATTTAACATATAGAAACCTGAAGAGCTGGAGAGGCCCAAGATGGTAGGCTCATCGGCCACCGGCTAGGATGCAGTCCTGTTCTGCTGTGTGCTGGTAGGCACCTTTGCCAAGCTGCCCTCACCCATTAGGAATATCAGCTGTGTTGTATGTTGTGCACAGATTAGCAACATACTCACTAGTATGAATAGATATAATTTCTGAAAAAATACATCTCATACAAAAGCAGGATGTAGTCATCTCAGCTCTTCATGCCAAGAGACCGGAGGAAGCAGGTAACCTTGTCTGTTGGAATTATTATTATTTTTTTTCCTTTGAAGAGAGCTCACATTTCAGATGCCTTTCTCCAGCAGGAAACAGTGAAAAATAAGGATTGGGAAGTTTGCTCATTCTATGCTTTGGAAAATAGACTACGATTGCACGTAACCCATGTTTACGGGAAAGGAATCATTTTACAAGGGTTTTAAAAAATACCTTCAAGTCCTATAATTCCAACCTGTGACCCTCTAGGTTTGGCATCAGGAAGGCTACCACTGACTCTTCCACTTCTCCATAGTCATGGAGAAACAGATCTGGGGCATTAGTCAGCAGTTTCTGAATCTTGACCCACTATACGAAAGATACCTGGAGACAGGAGAAATAGATGAAGGTAATTACAACCAGCTGTTTGATTGATGGTTGACATTGTCAGGACTCCACTGTCTGGCAGATTGCAATGGTGTTGAACTCCCTTTGCTACCAATGGATGTTGCTATTGGCAACCGTGCAGTGAAGCCAATAAAAAGGCAAGCAGATGATAGAAAACTCAACCTTAGTGGAAGCTGTAGGGTTTGTGCTATAAATTATGTCCCCTTCAGCAATATGTATTATCAACATTCAGGGTGGAGGGGAGCTGCTGTCTCATTGCTGCGGGCAGTCTTTGGAAGATACTGGGTCCAATTTTATCATAAAGCACATGCGTGAAAATCTTTGCTTTAGATAGACTAGCATCCGTTTTTCTAGTTATTTATTTATTGTTAGGAAGGGTAACAGATGTGGGCTCACTGCAGCCTCATATGGACTAATTCTTGATTCCTGTCTACAACATAAACGTGATGTGTTGATGTGGATTCGGTGCAGTACCCAGAAACACCTGCGCTGCTCCTGAGCTGCAGACACACAATGATCTTGCAGACCAGGGTCTGTTCCTAACTCCACCCATCCTTTGTTCCTCACCTGAAGGAAGGAGACAGCTCTGCAGAAGCTATTTTCCTTTATAGTAGAGTGATTCAGAAAACTGGCTTAATAAAATCCATAAATCTGCACAGCCTCCTCTTACCTGCTCTGCGGAGGCCATTTTTTTTTGTACTCATTTCCCACCTCCCCCAGTCTCTTCAGCCTTCTCCGCAGACACAGCTGTAAAGGGCGGCTAGCAGCATTATTTCTTAGTGTGCTCACCCCTTCCTTCTCTCCACTGTCAAGCTTCTCCCTGTGCAACTGTCTCTCTTTCCTGCTCAGCTGATAACATGATCCTGCACCCTCATATTTGCGGGGAGGGGGGAACGCACATTCTTGTTTTCTTTGTTTGGACTGACTGTCACCTCTCCTCAGCTGGTGTCTTAACCATCTGCCTTAGCCCCCTATCTTCTAGCCCCACCCTTTGCTGGTTTATAATTTTATTGTTTCTTGCCATAACAAAACTGCTTTCCTCATGGTGATTGCAGGCTCACCCCATTCCTCTTGTTTTGGAACCTTCATTTTGTCCCCCATCTTCAAACATCTGACCACTATTTCTTTTGGATTTGAGTACTGTTACTGATAGGTAAAAGTAAGAAAAATGTTTTGTAAGTGTTTGATGGTTTAGAGCTGGGCTGGCTTTCAGGCTTCACATCCCCAGGGAATTTCAGAGCATCATGTATGTGAACAAAGAGACAATGATTTGTATGGGCTCTGGACCCTCAAGACCTGCTTCAAACAGAAGATCCTAGCTTTCAGCTGTCTGGTATCCTTGGGAGTCCTTGGAAGTTTGTTTGGACAAAGGATTTTAATGTTAAGATTTCTGCAAATAAATTCCTAGTGTAATTTCACTTGACAGTTGGGGAAGCAGAGAAATGTAGTGGCCTGTCCAATGTCACCCAGCTAATGATGCAAAGTAAAGGACAGCGAGTCCAGTGTTTCTCAGTTAAGAAAGACCCTGTCCACAGAGTCTCAAGTAAAATGGGCATCTAAGTAACCTTCTAGTCACCACATCTATTTAAAACAGGGTTTTTTTTTTCATCTGTTATAGACCCAACTTCCTAGAGGATAGAGGTTGTACAAACATTATTTCATGGCCTTTCTAGAATATTCTTTTTTCACTAAAGAAAAAAATGTAAAATTGAGGTACCTTAAAATTTATTTTCAAACTTTTTCTCCTCATGCTAGTTTGTGCTCATTCCTAGGGCACTCTGTGTCTGTGAAATCTCTCTCTGTTGGAAGCAGGTCCAGTATTCATACACCACTTGTGGTACATGTGGCTGTTCCTTTACCTTTGCTTTTGAAAAAAATTGTTAATCCATTTCTTCTAGGAAAAGGCTTGGTCTACAATGAAGGCTGATTTAAAAAACTGAAGAAGTGAACCTCAATCTCAAGCAGAATTACAGATACTATGTAACTCCAGTTAGACACACTCAGTATGTTCCTACTGTGGACACTTTGGGAAGATTGGGGTTAGTTGGTGCATCACTAAGAAACAGATTAGAATAAAACACCTAAGATGCAAATCTGGATTCGTAGGACCATCTAGCACAAAGACCTGCTCCAGGAGAAGCCGCAAAGAAGAGAAATGCTTCTAACAGAAAAATGCCGTACATGAAGCAATGTTAGTGACACGTCTACCATGGTGTCCCCTCTCAGAACCAGTGCGGCTGATAGCCCTCAGGTGCATGGATCCAGATGCAATAGTGTGGGTTCATCACCAAAAGCTGAGGGTCAAGTTCTCCGCTTGACGCTGTTCTTCATACCTCTGCTGCCAAGCACATGGTCAGCGTGCCTCCTAGTACAGTCTATACAGACTGCGCTTTAGGACTGTCTGTGCTGAAAGAAAAGCTTGATGCGGCTGCTGAAGCAGATTGTTCAGGCTGCAGAGGACCCGCCAGGCCGTAAGGTTGCACAAAGGTTCTGGGTGGTTTATATTCTATCCTCGCCTGCCACCGTGACACTCGCCGGGACTGGGGAGGCAGCAGAGACCTGCAGTCTTTTCTGGTGTAACTCTTCCCATTTCCTTCGGTTGGCAGCCACCGAATCCAGCATCGGCTTCAGTTTTGCGTTGACCTTCACCAAGGCCTAAACAAATGAGAAAAAGGCGGAGAGAGGAACCCGGGTCAAGGATATGCATACTCTTCCTCCTTAAGTGGATAAGGGGAATGGAAACCAGTTACATGAAAAAGAACAATTTTCTGGCAAACACAAGCTAGCCCTGAGAATTAGGCATTCATCCCACACTATTGTGTTCTAGTCATAGAGCCTGAAAAAAATAAAAAATAAAAATAAAAATAAAAAAATACCCAAACCAAAACCCAAGATGGTGTATTACTCAAGGTGCAGGAGGGCAGGCAGCCTTGTAGATTCAGTCTGCGTTCACAAGTACATCAAACAAAACAGAAGACAAAAATGCACTTCACTTTTATTTATTAATAACCCCATCTTTGCCTGCCAGAGACTGCTTTGCTTATCAGTAGACTGTGAATTTAAATTTTTCAAAAATAAACTCAAAATGGCCCTGCCACAGATGCCTGATGAACTTTCCCACATAAGAAAGACCAGGAAAATTCCTAAAACAGAGGAAGGACTCACTGTCCAAAAGCAAAAAGTATGATGGCCATGCTGAGCATATAGAGAAAAATGGAGGAACATTAGATCTGAATGATTTGAAAAGACAACAGTGCCCAGAGTGTTCTTCTGGGTATGTGGGGTATGTGTGTGTGT
>PVIH01031911.1:0-10255 GCA_004025045.1 Sigmodon hispidus | reverse complement strand
TGAGAAACCTCCATATTGTATTCCAAAGTGGCTGAACTAGCTTACAATCCCACCAACAATGGAGGAGTGTTCCCTTTGCTCCGCATCCTCTCCAGCATAGGCTGTCATCTGTGCCTTTTATCTTAGCCAATCTAACAGGTGTTAGGTGGTATCTCAAAGTTGTTTTGATTTGCATTTCTCTGATGGCTAAAGATGAAGAACACTTTTTCAGGTGCCTTTCAGCCATTCGTAGTTCCACTGCTGAGAATTCCCTTTTTAGATCTGAACCCCATTTTTTGATAGGGTTATTCAAGGTTTTGGGCTCTAAATTCTTGAGCTCTTTATATACCTTAGAGATCAGTCAGCGGTTAAGAGCACTGACTGCTCTTCCAGAGGACCTGGGTTCAATTCCCAGCACCCACATGGCAGCTCACAACTGTCTGTAGTTCCAGTTTTAGGCAAAACACCAAGGCAAATAAATAAATAAGTTAAAAAAAAAAAAGAATTAGCTTAATCTTGTTCAAGTAACTGCAATTTCAAATACAACCCCAATCAGCTTGTCTTATTTGGAAACTTGACAAGCTTTTATTAAGGACAAGAAACGAGTCTGCTTTCAAAACAGCAAGTTTTATTACCAGATATATTTCTGAAGATGTTAGGAGATGTGGAGAGTGGAAACTCAGAAAGTAACCTGTATATATTGGTTATCTTGATGTATAAGAAAAGTGTGCATCAGCCAACGTGATGTGAGCATTTCAATAAGTAGAGCTCCCATCATTGACTAGATACACATGGAAAAATATCAGACTCCCTGCCTCATCCCATGAATTCCATATACAGTTCCATGGCCTGTCATGAACTGATAGCTTCAAGACCTTGCTTTATTTTTTTATTATGAATAAAGAAGTCACATTTTCTATCCTTGTATATCCTTAATCAAGGTCCCTTCCCCCTCCCACCACATCAGGCAAGACCTTGCTTTAAAGTATAGCACAGTTCAAGAGAAGAAATAAAAGCATGCTGTTTCATAAAAGACCAAAAGGTGAAGCAAAAAGGTTAAGATTAATAAGCTATGTTATAAAAGAGTCAGAAAATTCTGAATTGTGAGATACAATATTAAAAGAAACACTATCAGAATGTAAATCTTTCTTAGCCTAAACCCAGTTATCCCAGAAGAAATCACATGACGCCTATGGAAGAAAAAGCTCAGTCATCAATAATCATAGGGAAAGGTGTTCAAGCTCTCTAGAAATCAAGAAATTTGTTTTTATTTATTTATTTTTATGAATTTTGCCGAAATGTGTGTCTATACAGGGCATGCTAACCAACTACCTGCAATGGTCAGAAGAGACCTTTGGAGGCCATGATACTGGAGCTGCAGGCCACTGTATGGATTCTTCAAGAGCCCATGTCCTCCGACGAGAGAGCAGCTAGTCTTCTAATCCACTGAGCAGTCTCCCCGGCCCCATGAAACTTGGTTTTAAAAGTAAAACCATTTAGCATTTTGCATCTACCTGGTCTTGTCAAATGTTTAGAAGGAAATGCAGTAATATAAACTCATTCTATTACTGGTATTAAAACTGATACAATCACTCCACAAGCACCAAACCAAATCTAATAGATTTGGATATGCACAGATTGGTTTAATTCAAGGAATTCACAGAGACAAACTACCACAGACAAAATTACAAAAGCAGAAAAGATCTTAAATTTGAGGGAGGGGGAAAAATTACTATTGAAACTACCATGGAGACATATGCAGTAAAATAAAATCTTTGGTGCTCCTTCATCTGGCATCACACTGTAATTCCTACTGGAATGCTGCCCCACTAGCAATAGGGACCACAGAAGCCTGATAAGCAGGAGGTGCAGAGCCATGAGTGTTAAAATTTAATTCATGAAAACTTCCAAATGACTATAAACTAGTATATCAGGATCTGATTCAAAATTGATAGATTAGCCAGAAAGAAATGATTATTCTTTTTCTGTGTATCCGCTGCCACGGTACTGATACTCAAGTGGCAAGGTAAGGGAGAACAAAGGGACCAAAGACCAGCAGAAACATACAGACCTCAGTCAAATGAAAATGATGAGATCACTAGTATTATTTGTCTATCACATATTATATGGAGAAATTTTCACTGTTAAATATTAAGAAGAGCTGTAGAAATTTAAGATTCTACTAGAATGTGCCTATTCCTGATTTTTACTTTCTTTTAACAAAGAATTATTCTCATAATAAACTAGCTTGCTTCTCAGCAAGCATTTTATTAGCTTATTGTTAATATATTGACTTATTAACAAAATATGTTGCCTAATGTAATGTTATATGTCACTAGTGTATAATCTGTAATAATCATTCACTATTTTTCTGGTAAAATTGTAGCAAATTTTTGTTACCACTCTCCACAAATAATATATCATAGCAAACAGTTTGAAAGATTTGCGAAATGTGGTTAGGAGTGGGTGCATCATTATAGCTCTTCTAGGATTCACATTCCTCTAGGATGAACACATGTATTTCTGTGCAATGCTAGGACCTATAAAGACATCTAGACAGTCAGACACATATAAGTAATAATAGGGCAAGCATCTTTACTTCCAAATCCTTGAATAAATCAAAGAAAGAAAAAAAAAAGACTCTTTAATGTCCTCAAGGAAAAAATTCAAGGAAGGTACTAAAAAATGGAATGACCTCTCATGCTCAGCATCAGGAGAATTAATATTGTTGAAAAAAATGGCCATTCTACCACAAGTAATCTAAAGATTCAATGAAACCCCTATCAGAATTTTGGGGTGATTCTTCACAGAGAGAATGTTTTGTTATTTCCTTACAGTAAAAGCTAGTGAACTAGAAAAATATCCCTGTTAGCAGCATTATTTGAGATGTGGGTTGGAGAGATAGCTCAGTCGGTGTGTTATCAATGTCCAGCATGTATAAAAGCCAATCAGGTCTGTAATTGTGTGTGCTTGTAATCCAAGCACTGCAAAGGTAGAGACAGGTGGATCCCTGGAATTCAGTGGCAGCTAGTCTCACCTAGTGATCTTCAGGACCCAATGAGAACATCTTCAATCACATATGAAACCCTGAAAAAAATATCAAACCACTTCCTCTAAACACAGAAGAGGCTTGGTTTTGAAACTGTAAGTATTTTTTTCAAACCCAACTAAAAAAAAAATGAACACAATAGAAAAATGAAGCACAAATGGGCAGTCTTGGTTTGGTTCCTTATAAAATTGTTGGTACAGCTACTGTAGCTATTCTGACTCACACAGAATGCTAGTGACACTAAGAGACACAAAGACAGAGCCTTATTTGGGTTTCAGTTTGTAACTTTCTCTGATTATATGTGACGTATCATGAGCATGTTTCTTCTGTGATTACAACAGGAAAAAGTGCTCACAGCCATGGAGAATACAACAGTGTTCTTTCTTTTGCTTCCTAAGTATCTCTCAAATGCCCACTTTAAGATCACAGAATAGCTTGCTCATACATGAGTTTTCTCACAAAATGAGCCTCTACTGAAATTCCTAGTGAGTGAGAGTATCAGTATTTTAATCACATTCATAAAAATATAAATTATCAAAATCACAATTACCTTTCAAAATGACAGCCACAATTTTAGAAAAGAATAAGACTTTGCTTAGGCCATTTCAGTTGCTGACCACAAAATCTGGTACAACAGGTTCATTTTGACTGGAAACTATTGTTTATGAGATAAAGGATTATATTTCTAGTAGAAGTAGATTTTCACTACCCTAGAATTTTCTTTTCTCAGAGAAAATGTACTCTCATGAATCCCTAAACAATATTAGTTTACCATTCTGATACACTGTTTCCTTCTACATTAAAAAAAATGAAATTCCAACATTAAATAAAGAGCACTCTGGACTGTTTCAGTTACTAAAGAATTTGCAAATGTTGATTGAATATAATATATTAATATGATCTTAAGAAATTTCATCAATTTATAAAACTTTCGGATTAATTCATCCTATGTCATTTGTGAAAAATAATAATCTTCTTTATCTTCTACTATTGATAACATAATGGCAGTCTTCATGAGTTATTTAAAAAAAAAAAAACAAGGGTTATTCTTGGCTCACAGGTCTAGCCACGAAACCAGTTGCACCTGGAGGTGGCCTTCTTGGTACCCAAATCAAAACATGGCTCAGGGTATCAGGTAGCACAAGACAGAACACTAGAGAGACCCAGTAAAACTAGTGTTTGCAGCAGACTTAGTCTCAAAATAATCATTTACTATAAATCCTTTAATCAATGAATGGATTAGTCACTTGAGTGGATCATAATCACTCATGAAAGCAAAGGCATAATCACCTGTTAAAGATCTTCATAGCACTACATCTTTTTTTCTGTTGCTTCCTGCATTTTAAAAAAAAACCAAACAAATAAAAAAGCAAGGTCATCCTATATTGTCCAACTGATTCAAACACTCCAACTCAGCCCAAAGAAACTGGATGCAGTCTCCTGAGCTCCCCTTTCTTCCTTCTTAATCTTTCCTAATGAGGACTGTATTCCCACATGAGTTTGGGGTGGAACAAATCATATTCACACTGTAGCAGAGACTGTGGCCTGAACTTAGTGTTGTGTAGAATGCACAGCTCAATGCAGGCGAGGGACTGTGTGCCTTGACTTGTGCAGTGTGCTCTTCAAAAGCCGTGTATCCATGAGCACAGCACATACAGGATTCGGACAGGCTGCAGGCTCCACTTCAGCTGTATTTAGCTCCTTTCTGCTTGCATCCCAGAAAACCTCCTTTAGGATAGAAAAGCTATAATTTTTCTCTTTATAAAAGTAATTCATGACCCTGATTTAATATCTTTAAAATGAGGGCAAAGCATTCAGACAGAGTATCAGTTTGCAGGAGCCAATCTGTGCTCTCCAGAGGATGTTTAAAGCAGCTCCATAATGCTATGAATTAATTCTAGCACATTGTCAAGAAGAAACAAATAATTAAGTGCCCACTGAAGCAAAACAAATACTCCAATTTCAATACAGCACACAAAATACCACAACTTGTCAGGTAATGTACCATGTTGGAATTCGTTCAATACAACTGACAGTAACTGCCCCAATTCTCAAGATAATCTGGAAATTTTATCATGTATTGAAATGGGATTCCTTTTAAACACTGAATCCTGAACACTTTCGCATAAGTCATTTCACAGACTCATACATATTTTCATTTATTCTGTTGTCAGAAGCAAGCGTAAGGTAAGACAAGGACCAAAGAAATCCTAGTAGTCTGAATGCATCCTAAAACCACTCAGCGTTCCCAGAGACAGAAAATTAGAAGAGCAAAGTCTAATAGGATCTTAATGACTCATTTGAATATTGAAACCAGAGCTGTGATGCTGCTTTCACTCATTAACCACAAACTACTGAGTAAGAAGTATAGGGGGTACTGATAATGCTGCTCGTGGTCTCTGTCTGGACTGGGTGTTTCCTAGTGCCTGTGTCTTGTCCCAAGACTAGAGAAAGGACATACAAACAACAGCATACCAAGAGATTTTATTTCTAAGCAAAGAGAAAGTTCTAGTTAGGTATGTATCAAAAGAGTAGCCTTATATAATAAGCATGCATATGCACATGGATCAAGAAGTCTGCATTATCATTTGGAGATTTTTGTAATGAGTTCAAGAGGAGGAATTGTGAGTTGTTAAGGTGTGAGACATGGGGAGTTTCTTATTTTATTGACATGAATGACACATATAAAATAATTAATAGGTGATTTCTCCTAAAATCCCTTCAGTGGACATAGTTTGCCTTACTCCATATGCAGCTAAAACTAGTACAGATTGAATCAGTGTACTGCCCCTAAGATCAGGATATGCCTGGAATGTGTTTGTTCATTAAAGGGGAATTTTTTTAAGGGTTGCTAGGGAGTTCCAAGTCAGAGTGACCTGACTACTTTGTAAAGAAGTGCACTTACAGCTCAAGCCAGCAAGGTCCTGCTTTGCTAAGTGATCCTTGTGAACTCCTGCCTTAATCACCTGAAATCTGAGGTTTGGGGTTCTTGTTGTTTTCTTACTGAGTTATCCCCATGGCCTAGAACAAAGTTCACACAAAGTAAGCATTTGTTGAGTTTAAGAACAAAGTAGTGAATGAATAAGGATGTTTGAATCCTATTGGTCTCTATTTTACTTGGAAGAAATGCATCCACATTCTTGTCCTTCCATACCACATGGAAGTAGCACAGGATTTAAAATACTTTTCACCCTCTCTGCCAACCTTCTCTCTACCTTTAATTCAATTTTTAGGTTTGACCAATATACTTAGATGAGCTTATATCTCTTATTAATAAAAGGAATATTGGCCACTGTAATTAATAAAATCAAAGACTTCTGAGATCCAAAATAATTCATTTCTTTCTTGCTCATGTAACAGCCCTGAACAGGAACAGCATATTTCTTTAATCAAGACACAAAAGGCCAAGTTACATAAGTTCCATTATCTTTATCATAAGGCTGTTTCCAGACCATCTAGCTAGAGAGAAAGAATCTGTGGGCGGGTATCATAATTCTAGTTTTGTTTATAATATATCCTGACAAGAGCAACTTAAGGAGTTTATTCAGCTGACAGTTCTGTCACAGCCCATCATTGCAGGGAAATCAAGGTGGAACTTGAACTGCCTAGTCACATCACAATCCACAGTCAAGAGCAAACTGAAAATAACTATGTGAATGCTCACTTGTGCTCAGCCTCATCTCTACATTTATAAGGCCAAGACCTAACTAACCTCAGAGAATGGTATTTCCTACAGTGAGTATTTCTTCTCACCTCAACTCATATAATTAAGACAACCTCTCAGAAGCATTACTACAAGCCAACTGAATCTAGACAATTCTCATTGAAACACTTTCTAATTATTGTAAACTATTACCATAGTGATAGAGGGCTTTTGTGAGTTATGACTGAGAATGCAGTACAGCAATTCCAATCACACAATCTTTGCTGAAATCCAACCCATGGCTGCATCCAACTACAGGGAGCTCCTTGAAGTGTTAGTCTACAGCTGAGCAAACATGTTCCTCCAAATAGTCTATAATATATAGAGAGATGGCATAGAGGTTGGCAGTGCCTCTGCTAAATGCTTCTTCATCAGAAACATGAGAGCCAAAAAATCATGGAACCACAGGTAGAATATTCTTGATACTGTCAAGCTAAAGGTACAAAAAAGTTACCCTCAAGATATGTGCAGACCAGAAAACAGAGTCTTGGGATGACTACAAACTGTTAACTTTTATGCATTTGATAAATAATTTTTAAAGTAAATGTTATTTAAACATCATCTAGGAGCCATTTAAGTGTCAGAATTCAGTTGAGAACACAAATTTTTCATTGATAGCTACGAAACTAATAAGATTGAACTGTTTCTCTCTTGGATAGAATAAATAATTTAGATATCAATTCTGCCTTGTATTAGTGAAGAATGAAGGACAAAACTATCTTTAATATGGTAGTAAGTCTAAAAGCATTTATTACCATACACATGACCTTAATCATAGTCTTTTCCACTTCTACCAAAATTCTAATTGTGATCACAGCAGAAACTTAACTATAAAAATAAAATGAATGCATTCCAAAAAGATAGTTCTTAAGCTTTCATAACATGAATTCCTTGCTTTGGGCTTTCTCTTTTTATTCTTGAAAGAGAGATGAATGTATTCATTGGGATTATTTGAACTCCTTCTAAGTGGCCAGTCATCTAGTACACATACTATGCAGCTTCACCCATTGAACAAAGATAAAAAAGTCATTACAACAAAAACATTTGAAGAAAAAATTATAATAATAAATAGTGAAAATTAAGATTTCTCTCTAGGAACAAATAAAAAGTTATAACCATTGAGGCTTCTTTATAAATAGCACCACCGTCTCTCCCATTGCAGACAAATCAATAAAACCCAAGAAATCTCTCACCTCTTTGTACAACATACATCACTTACATCCTGACATATCCCCTACTCACTCACTTGAATTACATGCATGTTCTTACAAAGTATTTCAATTCTGAAATTCATAACAGCAAGAAATCTATGCATGAACTGTAACATCATGTGAACTTAACACAACACTGATTTGATTAAGTACAATTAGGAGCAAAAGTATTGGAGAGATGGGAGAAGAGCTTGGTAATAGAGATAATATCGTCTTGCCCAGAGAATCTTGGTCCAATTTAACTAGTGATTAATAGTAGAGTTGGAGAGTAGAGGAAAAAGTAAGGTGAGAATATTAACTAAAAACTAATCTAAAATAACAAAGGCCACTTTAGAGGAACTGTAACTCCACTGAAAAATGTGGCCACCTACAAAGCCTAATATCTCTGGAATACCATGAGTCAACCCTGCTCTTGTGATAGAAGACTAGAGACTCAGGACCAACCTGACCTGCATTTGGTATTTTATAATTTTAAAGAAATTATATGGTTATATGATACATCACCATTCAGATGAACTACACTATTAGCAGCAAGTGTTTTCAGACAGACAACCACACATTGTGGATTTATTTTCACTTGTGAGGCAGCATCTACTGCCACTAGGTTTCCAGGGTACACTCTTGGGACTCTGCACCAGCCACTCAATAATGCTGCCTGCTCCTTGCGACATAACACATTGTGATGACAGAAAAGTTAATTCCCATAAGATAGCAGCACTGTAAAGCTAGAGACCCATTTCTTGTCTCCATATTTACAGTTTTGTTCCCTGGGAAAGCATGACATGACACTCATTCTCGTTAGCCTCTCAGGGAAAAAATATCATCCCATAACCCTACCCTTCTCTGGTTTTCATTTTCTATACAAGCATTATGCCCAGTGAGCCCTGAGAAGTAGGGGGAATACAAGCAAGAAAATGTTCTTTCTCTAAATCTCAGTGTTATTTTGATTAGAAGGACTTTAATTTTGCAGCATGAGACATTATTAAATGTCCTTTATACAGTAATTATTGAAATCAACAAAATTAGTTAGGTAATTCAGTATGCTTGTTACTTTAAAAAAACTTGTACACAATAGATATATGATACTTCACCCATAAACTCTAGTTACAATATTATAATGCTGAGTGAAAACAAGCTTTGTTTTATAAATGCATAATAAAAGTGAACATCAAAGTATTCCAAATGAACACACTGGGCACTGGGTAAGCAACAAGTCTCTTTGTCAGGTTATTTACTGGAGCCAAGAAAAACAACCTTTTCTATTTCTTTTGGTCTTAATGAACCTACCTGGCTGCAAACATTTAAAACTAAACTTACATTTTAAACTGGTTTCAGGCAGGGGACAAAACAGGGGAAATTGTTGTCTGTATTTATAGACGAAACTAATTTTGTTTAATTAACTTTCACAAGGCTAATCAAATAAAGTCACTGTTCTACGCATGAGACATCTTCTCCATCTTCTCCATCTGTATAAAAACAGGCTTGTGTTAAGTGCAGGGAAGAGCTGAAGCAGAGTGGTAGTTGTTCATAAGCTGATTTCAAGAATAATACAAGGTTTTGGAAGTTACATAACACCTTGTATATAAGTAGGGCACTATGTAGTAAAGAAAAACTATAAAAAAAAGACTAAATACAGGAAAATAAATGACAGCGTATAAAAACCATATGATTGATATAGGTTCTGTGATTGAAAAAGAAAACCTTGGCTTAAATGACAGCATTATCACTTGTGCTATGATTACATGTCAATGGTCTGAGTGATAATGGGACAAAGCTTAGACACACAGCTCCACAATGCCACTGGCAGCAGCATGATGACTTCTTCATAGAGATCTCTACTCAGATGAAGCCAGGGTCCTTGCCTTTGTCACAGAGGAGGATTTCCAGATGAACCTGTATAAAGCTATTGACAATTTACAGAAGTTGGTGTTGTTTGTTTTCAAGACAAGATCTTAATGTGTAGCCCTAGAACTCAAATGTACAAACCAAGTTGGCTTCAAATTCACAAAAATTCCACTTGCTTTTGTGTCCTAAGTGCTCAGAATACAAGCAAGCCTGGCGAAGAAGAGATTTTTCTTTCTTTTTTTTTTTTAAAAATTCTCCAAAACCTTTTAATTTTTTTCCTTTATTTTGTATTTATTAAAAAAAAACACAGTAAAAAGAATTTAAAATGTGGAAGAGTTAACAATAACTATATAGAGGATAAGAATGATAAGCATGGCTTATCAAGGGTAGACATACAAATAAGATTGCTACACCTATATTTTCTTTGTGTTCATCTTTCCCTCTGAATTTTTTTTTTTTTCCATCCCT